>CM076572.1:97867289-98060856 GCA_034641835.2 Pinus albicaulis | reverse complement strand
GGAGGCAGTTCCTTTGGGGGAGTCCCGCGATGGACGGGTTCACCCCACGGTACCTAGAAAGCATCTACGAGTTCGAGGGTGCGAGCGGGGAGGACAGCGGACGGACGGTGGGAGTTCGGGCTCTACGTGTTGAAGAGGAGGAATTTTATTCTCCGGCGGGAGAAGTGCACTCAGGGAAGAGGAAGCCCAAGTGGCTTCGGGACACCTTGAGAGATGCCACATCTGTTGCTGAGCCTAAGAGGCCGGTCAGAGAGAGCAGACCACCTGAGAGGTTTTGTAGCTATATGGCAATGGCTACCAACATCCTTGACTATGAGCCTTCTAGCTATGAGGAGGCAGCTAGCCAGCAGGTCTGGAGAGAGGCCATGCAGGAGGAGTATTCTTCTATCATGAAGAATGATGTTTGGGAGGTGGTGCGGAGGCCTGAGGGCAAATCCGTGGTTACTTCCAGATGGCTTTACAAGGTAAAGCATGCTGCAGATGGCAGCATTGAGAAATTCAAAGCGAGGTTTGTGGCTAGAGGGTTCTCCCAGGGAGAGGGAGTTGATTATGAGGAGACCTTCGCTCCCGTGGCTCGATATACTTCGATCCGCTCCATTATATCGATAGCAGCAGAGATGGGTTGGAAGATCCACCAGATGGATGTGAAGACCGCATTTCTCAATGGCTTCATACGGGAGGAGGTGTACATTGAGCAGCCACAGGGCTTTGAGGTGCATGGGAAGGAGTCCCATGTGTGCAGACTGAAGAAGGCCCTTTATGGCCTGAAGCAAGCTCCCAGAGCTTGGTACTCCAGGATAGATACTTACTTGCAGAAGATGGGTTTCACAAAGAGTGAGGCAGATCCGAACCTTTACTATTTTGTGATAGGTGAGGAGCCTCTCATTCTGGTGCTGTATGTGGATGACTTAGTCATTACAGGTGCAGAGAGACTCATAGAGCACTGCAAGAGAGATCTTGCGGCGGAGTTTGAGATGAAGGACATCGGCTTGATGCATTACTTTTGGGTTTGGAGGTGTGGCAGGAGGAGGGGCATTTCTTCCTGGGACAGGGGAAGTATATTGTGGACATCCTTGGCAGATTCCACATGGAGGATTGTAAACCCATGTCGACACCGATGATCACCAACTGGAAGAAGCTTCATGCTTCGGATTTCGAGTTGGTGGATCCCACATTGTACAGACAGCTGATTGGTTCCTTGATGTATCTGGTCAACACTAGACCAGATATTTGTTTTGCAGTCAACACGATGAGTCAGTTTATGTGTGAGCCTAGGAAGGTTCACTGGGTGGCTGCAAAACACATTTTGCGATACTTGTAGGGGACAGTGGATTATGGTCTGGACTACAGGCAGGGGGATGGAGTGAGATTGGCAGGTTACACTGATTCTGATTGGGCAGGTTGTGCTTCTGATAGGAAGAGCACTTCAGGGTGCTGTTTTGGGTTGGGTTCCGCAGTTGTGTCATGGTTCAGCCGAAAGCAGCAGTCAGTAGCATTGAGTTCAGCGGAAGCAGAGTATATGGCAGCCAGTCTAGCTAGTTGTGAGGCCATCTGGCTTCGCAAGATGTTGTTTGGCTTATTTGGTCAGCAGTTGAGACCTTCAGTGATTTACTGTGATAATCAGAGTTGCATTAAACTCACGGAGAATCCAGTATTTCATGACAGGTCAAAGCATATCGGGATCAATTATCACTTCATCAGAGACTATGTTCAGAAAGGAGCTGTGAAGCTTGAGTATATTCCCACTGATGAGCAGGTTGCAGATATTCTTACCAAAGCCTTACCACGGGGCAAGCATGTCTACTTCAGAGACAAGATGGGTGTGGTGAGGAACACCTTCCTCGGTAAGAGGGAGTGTTGAAATTTGGTACCGAAGGACAGGTGGTTCCCTAAGGCTTTGATCTTTGGCCTAGGGAAAAGTGTCCAAAAGAATTTAATTTTTCTCCTAAAGTAACTTTATAAATTTTTATAAAGTTAAATCTAATTTAAAAGTGACTTAAGTGATAAAGTTACTAAAGTGACTTTACAAAGTTATAAAGTCAAATCTAATTTTAAAGTGACTTTAAGTGATAAAGTTACTAAAGTTAAAGTGACTTTAAATAAAGTCAATATAAAATTAGAAAGGAAAAAATGACTTTGGAAATAAAAGACTAAGTGGGTCTTTATTAAAGTGGGGTGAATTAAAAAGTGAAAAGTGAGATTTAAATGAGCATTTAATCTTAGCCCTAGATCTCAATCTATCTCAGCCATTGGATTTAGGGATTCCCCAAAGTCACTTAGGGTTAGGTTAAAGGAGGAAAAGGAGGAAAAGGTCATTCATTCTTTCATGAGCAGATTGGGAGAAGGAGAGCAAGAGAGCAAGGGAGATTTCTGAGCAGTGAGGAGAAGGAGGCAGCAGTTTGGCACACATTCCAAGGCCATATTTCAGCAAGACCGTACAGCAGAGTTTGCACACAGTTCAAGGCAAATTTGGCACGATTTCCAAGGCAAAATACGTACAGCAGCTTGTGGCACGTTTTCCAAGGCAGCCGTACCATTTTCTGGGCACAGATTTCGAGGGAGAAGCTGCTGTTTTTGCTGCACGCTTTTCTAGACAGGCCATACAGCCTGTAGCTGATTGCTGGCACAAAAATCGAGGCAGATTTCCGTACAGCAGCATTTAATACAGCTGCACGCATTCCAAGGAGGCCGTACAGCAGCATTTATTGCTGTTCTGCACGCAAAAAGAGGAGGCCGTACGGCAGAAATTAATGCTGTAATTTCTGGGCACGTTTTCAAAAATGTATCATTTATTCTTGGTTGGGTTTTACGTACGCCGTTTTACGGCGGTGTTGATTAAACACGGAAGAGATAAGTTGTAAAAGTTTACTTCTTGATTTTTAAATATTTCTCTCTTGTAAAAGCATTTTTACTAATAAGAAGAACTCTCCAAATCTGGTTTCCCCAAGAGTTGTGGGGGGTTTTCCGGGGTCACCTTGACCAAAAATACTGAGTTATGATGTGTTGAATGACTGTTTGTTACTGCTGTTATTTTATTTCTGCATTTACAGCATTCTGAAACATTTCCAGAATTTTTGTTTTCAGCAAAATTTATTTTCCAGTTATTAAATGTATGGATATGGGAAAGGGCATTTAATTATTTTGGAGTAATAAGGTGAAAACTGAAAACCGGGGTGGGAAATAGAATTTTCTACACTCAGAAGGGAGTAAGGGAATGGTATGGGCTAGCCCTGATCACATGTGATTTTTTCCTGGTTGAAAGACTGAAACTCAAAGGAATTTACACGAAATAAGTGGATGTAGGTGCCTTGGCCGAACCATAGGTGGGCATCATTGTAAGATGGGAAACTCAACTTCTTTGGCCAAACCATAGGTGGGCATCATTGTAAGATGGGAAACTCAACTTATTTTCCATATGTACTGGGCTCTCAGGATACATGGAAAATGCCCATGGAAAATTCCCATCTCCTTTAGTATAGATTGGTTGGGCCAATAATCTCAAATATAGAAATAGATGCCTCTGTATTTATCTCTCCATCATGTGAATTTCCTCTCCATGATGCATTCGTAGAACACATCGTATAATAAGGTCTAATAATCAGGCCCCAACGTGCTCATAAGTAATGTGGGTCACATCCTAAAGTTAGTCATTCACCTTAATAAGCATATATAGAATTCCTTTACCATTCAAATGACATTTTACTCACATGAAATAGAGTATAAATGCACTCTCCATAATTTAAACTACATTCAAAAACATAGATTTGCACTTTAACACAATGCCCATTTAGATGAATGATTGAATTCACACACTAATTGAAGGGTATTTTTGTATTTCTCTTGAGTCTTTAAACAGTGATTGTGATTTAAGGGGTTTTCAAATAAGGAATTTCTCCCAAGTTTATTTAATGATGTAACACATCTACCACTCAATTAAAATTTTATTAACATGCAATAGAGAATAAATGCACATTCTTGACCTTACTTGAGTTATGAGGATTAAGCAATTGGAACTGGTTTCATGGTTTAGCATCTCTGTACTGTCACCTGTGCTTAGAATGCATATATTAACTCTTTCATGTTATTACGAGTTAGATAGATAAGTAAGTTATATAAATTTTGGTGTCATTATTTTAAAACCAAGGTGAGGTGTGGTCTTTTGATCTTAAAAAGAAGTATTTACATTGTGCTGCTTATGGATCACACTTACTTGATCTTAAAGATAAAACGGTTAACATGTTGTTGAATGACCTCTACATTAGTTTCAACTTGATGCCATGGGTTAGATTTAAAACAAGAACATGGACGACACCAAGGAGATTAGTGGTAAAGGGAAATGTGACATTTTGAATAGTTACAAGGATCCTAAAGGAAATAATGCAGAGGTGATTCAACACTTCGAAGAGAAACATAAGAAATTTTCTCAATAAGTCATGTAGTTGATGTTATTCTTGAGTTTAGTTTCCAGATTGGATATATGTGTAGTTTTATTCAAGGGTATATCTTAATTCACATACAAATTCAAAATTGAATTTACAAAATTGTTATAGTCCTTGGTAGACACATATTTCAATCTATAAAAAAATCGATTTGTACTAATTAAGGTTTTCTATAGCAAGAGAAAATGATCAAGAAGAAATATAAATAAATTGCACCAAAACTACCTCAAATTTCAAGGTAGAAAATCATGATCTATTTCTTTATTTAATAGGCATTCAAGTTGGCATAACCGGACAAGGTTTTAACTAGAACGTGCGCCTCATGATTTGTAAGGCTCAAGGAAGTAGTATTGTAGTAATATTTCATTGGAGCATGGTCTTTTCCTTTTGTTGATATTTTTCTAGCTTTCAATGGTTCTCGAATAAGCATTAATTAGTACTATATACAATCGCCTTACCAACTTTCCTTTGCAACCTCTGGTGCAGTTGCTAGTTAAAAATATTGTCCACAATGCATCTTTATATGACTCCAAGTGTATTTTGAAGTTTAGAAAATGTTGTGATCAAAGCCTTGGATCAATCAATGGTGATGATAGTAGAAATAGTCATGTGATAATTCTCAGTAAACAATATTATTTAAGTAGAAAATGGTTGGCAACAAGCAACTCATGCTTGACCTTCAATTTTCTATTTAAACAATAAAGGTTTCAATTTTCCTATTAAATTTTAAATTTTTAGTTCTAGTTAAAAAATATATTTTTAACTATCAAAATTTTAATAATAATTTTTTGTAAAAAATTAATTTTAATAATTTCACACTAAACTTTAATTTCCCATTTATTTATAAATATGTTTTTTAATATATTTATAATTAACGCATCCAATCTCACATTAACATTTTTCTATAAAAAAAAACTACCAATCTGGCTCTCTCTACAACATATATTAAAAAAATAAAAAATAAAATATTATTAATATTTGAAAAAAAAATATTAAAGATATATAAAAATAATTAAGCATTTTCCTTCTCCTAAACCGTACCCCAAAACAAACTTCTGCAACCTAACAAGTAGTCTTCAAGGTGATATGCACATGGATACCTATCACCTTGGGAAACACTAAGGTACTAATCATTACACAATCACATTACACTAATTTACACCACCGTTTCTTCTAGAAATCGAAAACCACATTTGCAGACTCTGTTATTTGAAGAGTTTCATGGTAACATGGATGCTTTAATAAGGCCTTACAGTTGAATTGCTTTCCAGTAATTGCTATTTATTATTGGTGTCGGTCCACTTACTGTGCTGTTCCCAGTCTTATCATCATGAAGTAGTCACAATAGACACCACCGTATTTTAGTCGTCTGTAGTTAATATACGTGTAGTTGCCTTTGTGGACAGATTTATGGCTACGACTTCATCGACTGCTTAAATCTTCAGCTATATAAAAAAATGATATTCGACATCAAATCCACAGGCTCCCGGACTCGAGGCTCTCGAGGGGAACGAAATCCTTCTCATTTCGATTCACTAGAGAGGGCATGTGAGTTGGCATGTTCTACGGAAGCGTGTTGCTCTGCATATACTTATATCAATGCACAGACGACGATGTCGGTCTTAAATATTTGTCCAACGTAACAGGCAACGATTCTGTGTATATATATATATATATATATATATATATACAATGTGTATACATCTATATCGATTTTTATGTACATAATGATTGCAGAGGAAGAGTTGCACTTTGCGTTGGACAAAATATCTGAGACACGAATATCAAAATAGCGCACTGTTATCCAGCTACGTGCGATCCTATGAAACAGGTGATAAACAGTGTAATCAGTGTTTCGAATCAGGAGAAATTTAACCCAGTCATTTCTTAATATCGTTTTTCTTTCTCATACATATGCTGCTGTATAATATTCCTTGAATTCGCAATAGAGATAAGGAGGGCTTCCTTAGAAATACAAAATTTGCTGATAAATGGTTATGTGGTTCTTTAAACTACTTCATTAGCCATATGTTCTCTTTTTTTATTAACGTGTTTTAGTGTTATAATTGATTCAAACACTCCTATTAAAAGGTTTCTTATTTATTTTTTTGCCTGGATTCAAGCCACTTTTAACTGTTATAACACTCGTATGAATTAGTGTAACAACTGGCTTAAGTGTTGATTATGTTATGTTGTTAAAACACTAAGACACTATTTGTTATTTTCTTTGGAAATAGTACATTATGAGAAGAAATTAATTTTGATTAAATAAAATTAGTTATGGACGTGATTTCCATAAAAGAATAATAGACTGATGGTAAAAATAATTCAAGAATTGAGAGTTAATTGAATAGAATCAGTTCAAACAGTTACCCCAATCTCTGAGGATAAAGACATATCTCAGTTAGGAAGAGGGGTTTCGTTCGGGAACTGGAGAACGAAATTTGGAGAGAAGAATTCCCGAGCTGGTGGTGACTAGTGGAATTATTCTGATTCCTGAGAATTTCCTCGAATAGAAGACTAGACCAGAATGTCCCGAAGTCTCTTCCAGAATCTCTATCAACTCACATAGTTCAGACTTGGAGGACGGGGGAGAGACAAGGACGTAATTGCCTCTCTCGAGGAAGGGAGGACAACATCAATGAGTAATCGAAAAACAGATAAATGTATCTGCCATTGGAAATCTTAGTTGGTTTATGAATGAAATTAACAGTTTAAGTGTTATAATATGTAGAAATTACAATACTTAAATTATGCAAGGATATGCTTCTATGTATGTTTTCTTTTGACAAATAAGGCAGTCAGTAGATCTAAAATTTATTACTGAAAATTACAAGACATAGAATTGCTAACTCAGAACCCTCATGATGAAGGCTCCGTGTTGATCGTTATTTGCAACTATGATAAACATGGACATAATGGTCCGACCGTTTTCATTGCTAAAGACAACAGAAAGAAAAGTAAAGATAGAACCTCTTAAGCCTAAAAAAAATATGTTTTGTAGTTAACTGGAGAACATAACAGATTTGTATTAAGAACATAGTTACACAAGTAGAGACATGCAAACATTCATGTAAAAATCAGAACTGTGAGCAAATGAAAAATTTTCCTAAATTGTAAACAACATTCTCTCTTGACAGAGTACAAGAAAGTAGACCCAAACCATCGTACAAAAGTTATTACCCTGCATTGTAGATTTTAACTCTAGAATTGAAAACAATAGAATACAAAAGTTTTTTTTTTTGAATTCATCAGAATGGTAACATACTGCTAAATCGACGTAAGCACCAAGCATTTAAAAGATAGAACTTATGTTATCAAACTTTACTATGAATATAGCCATAAGAGTCTCTCTATATTTTATATATTCAAGAAGTCTAGAATTATCACGGTAAGCACCATAAACCCCAGAAGACCACAACGATAAGATTGATGATAAATATAAACCATTACTGAAGGAAAAAAAATTCTAACTTCAGTCTTGAACTTTAGAAAAATATGGTACAAACAAGACATCTGTAGATGCAATAAATTAAACCCCATTCATATAATCAAGAGTTTGGAAAAATAACTAAGAAATATACCAAGCATGCCTCACACTGTGGGGTAATGAAAATTCGGAAAAGACTCTTTAATAGTCTACAGTCAAAATTCTTGATAAACTGTAGATAAAAGCCGAAGCCCTTAATTTAAACATACTTAAAGGTGAGTTTCAGACAAAAGGAATAATTTAAATATAACTGTCACATATATGTGACCTCAGTGTGCCCATCTAGGGTATTGTTCATGGAGTAAGGTTAACATTTAAAATAACAAAACTAAGACAGAAAGCTCCATAGAGAGCCAAAATTTCCCTGTAAACTCGATGGTCCCGTGACCAAGTCACAAGCAGAAAGAGGTTCCCGATAGAGCCGGTTAGGGGAATTTAGAAGATTCATCAAACCGTGCTTCACAAAAATCATCTGTCACAATACCAAACTGGGCGAGTATACCTACATAAACCAAAGAAATAATGTTAAACAATCTAGTTTCACAGACCAGAAAAGCTAGAAGAAGGAATTGATCCATTAACAAGGCCTTACCTTTAAGGGTTCTTCGCCGGAAACCAAGGAGACAACTTGCAAGAGATACCATTAAGATTTATGGTCAGTATAGATGTAGAGTTTTGAAGAACAAACATAAAAACAAGTCCAAACCTAAATCAATGATGAAGGCAGAGGGTTTCACCATAGATTTAACTTGTGGTTGCACAGTTGAGGAGTGGAACTCCATCCAAAGGAAGCCCCAAGAACATTATGGTGGCCCTAGACAGAAAGACGTTCAAACCTTAAGACTCGGACGAGGATGAACTTCCACGTATTTCACCTTTAAAAAAAAAAAGAATATGAGATATGAAGCCTATGTATGTCGAATGTGATAAACTTATATTACAGTAAACATTTTCACAAGAAACTCATAGCAACCATAAGAGCTTACCAAAAGGTTTGAGGGCGGAAACCTTATCAATGCCGAAAGCACCCTGGAGGGGTTTGTGTTGCAGAGACTGCAAGGCTCTCCTACGGAGCGCGGGGGCGAATGCTAAATGGAAAAAATGGTTAGGGATAGGAGGTCATTACCATTGTAACCCTAAATTAGACAATCCAATTGTAATCCATAACTTAATTGTCAGCACGGAGCAGATTTTTCGATGAACCAAATCAATTCCAAGATTTATTTACGGAGATATAGTTGCATGGAAAGATTAAATTATTAATCAAATAATGATTTCCATGAATGCGAAGTAAAGACTTATTTAGTATAGTAAACTGGAAGGACAATACCTCCAAGCATCTGAATTGATAGCCTATTAGTGAATCACCTCGAGAAGCACAAAGCAAGAAATTTATCCTTAGGGATAAAGTTGTAATTGCAATATAATGTATCCACTTTAATGTGAAACAGATAAACATCGTATAGACTAGATTTTTTTTAAGAATGTAATATTGAATGCTACAATTAGATAGTTTAAAGCAATGAAACCTAACCATTAATAATATTATGAAATTTGTTATATTAAACAGAAAAAACAAGTAAACATATTAAAATAATTTTCTCGTGAATCCTTTATATAATTAAAAAAAATTACTAATATTTTTAAACCAATTAATATAATTCATCATCAAACTAAACACATATATATATATAGTATTGAAGTCCTCAAAAAATTTGACTGTGTAAGCCCTGCGCAGCCATGGTAGAACCATAGTTAGATTTTTTTTAGGATTACATCAATCGAAATTTAGTACAATTAATTTAGGTTTAAAACTTCAATTGCTTTCGGGTCCACTATTAATGTAAATCATGTCCAATTGAAAACAATGTAAATTCTAATTTATTCATTTTAGAATTTCAATTTTTTTAATAATGTACATTTAAGTGAATTGTATTTAAACCTTAAAAATAAGTACCTATTCGCTGTGGATTAGCGTGATTTTCTTATTTTAGATAAACTCGTGTAGTTAATTTATTTAATCTTCATATCACATTATTTTATATCACTACCGTTAGATAAGGTATGTATAATATATATTATTTAATATTTTTCAATTTTAAATTTTAAATTAAAAAATTCAAATATATCACTTCATTCCAAGTAAATGTAGGGGCAGACCACTAGTACAATGCACTGTATGTTGTAATGCATCATTTAGTTAATGAAAGCCGGATTTAAAAAAAGTAAATATCAGTAACCCAATTTGTTTCCAGTATGAAAGGTCAGAGGGATGTGATAAGTACAGGGATGTAATAAATAAATATTACTTTCGTTTTCAAATATTTTTTTTAATTGACCCATACTTTACAGCAAATACATAAAATATTGCATTTTTATTTTGTGGTGCTCTATAAAAGATTGTTTTTTACTAACTAATGTGCTAACTTACTCTCAGGTTTGTTTTTTATTTGATTGAAAAACCAATATGCTAACTTACTCAAAACACAATTCAAAAGCTAATATGCTAACTTACTCTTGGATTTGTTTTTTATTTAATTAAATGCAATTTGACCGTTAAAAGACAATGTCAAGAAGTTGCAAATCAAGTTAAATTAGCGTTACACTATTAAATTATAGTTACATTATTCAATTTAAGATGATATTATATTATTGTTACTATTATATTATATTATATTATTTTTTATTTTATTTTAATATTAATTATTTTAATATTATTGTTAATAACAATTTCAGAAATATATTAATAATATTAATAAAAATATTATTAATAATTTTTATAATTTTATTGATATCAAATTATATAATGTGAATATATTATTAATATAGTATAAAAGAAATTTGGGTGATAATCATATATGATATTTTGTCGATGTGGTTCAAACCAGCTAGTGTGGTTCATCGTATTAATTACATGATTAATTAATAATAATAATAAAGTTATTATTATAATTAAATATAATTTAATTAAATTATATATTAATTAATATATATATATATATAACATTAAAAACATTACTATAACATTTAAATAACAATAATAAAATTTTAATATAGTATTAATGACATATTAACAATATATTAATATATAGTTGATGACCAACAACCACCATTGCAATGGTAACGATAATTCAATTATCGCAAATTATGGTCAATCGTAGGCAATATATGGTCAATCGTAGTCAAAATGCATTTGAATCATGGTTAGCTATAGTGAATCATATTCTACTATGGTTGAACATAGTTAAGCCATGGTCAATAATAGTCTCATTATGTTCAACTATAGTCAATCATAGTGAAACCATGTTCAACTATACACCAACCATGTTTTACTCTCTTTCAATGTGTTTGAGAGTCAACAGTCTTCAATTTCAACTAAACATAATCACCTATTATTATTATTGCTTAAAATTAATAATCAAACATAGTAAACCACATTAATAATTATTAGTTGTATGATAGCGATTTAACCCCAATATTAAAAACTCAACATTATGAACCCAATATTATAAATCATAATATTGTAAACCCTATATATTAAACCCTAATATATATAAACCTTAATATTATAAACCATAATATTATAAAACCTATTATTAAACTCCTATATTATAAACTCTAATATTAAACCCAATATTATAAACCGTATTATTATAGTTGACCATGATAAAAGTTTTTCAAACCTATGTTTATCATATATAACAATAGTCAATGTGATGACATAGTCAAACATAGTCAACCTTTCTAGGGTGAACATGGACAACCATAGCCAATTGTGTTCAAATCTAGTCAAAGAATCATTAATCATAGTGAAAACATAGTCAACTTATGTTTAAAAATAGTCACTCATTATCAACCTTAGTCTAACCACGATCAACCATCATCAACTACAATCACCATGGTTGACTATGATTGACCATAGTTAACTATGGTCACCATGGTCAACAATTTTCAACCATAGTTGACTCTATTCAACATGGTTAACCTATGTCAATCATCATTAATACTTAGGTCAACAATAGTCAATCATGGTCATATTTGGTCAACCATAGTAACAATAATCAACCTTTAAAAATCATGATCAACCCATGCTCAACATGGCCAACCATTATTAATATTGTTAAATATGGTCAACCTAGGTCACTATGGTTAATATATACAACCATAATTTATCATAGAAAACAATGGTCAACCATGGTCAAATTAATCAACCATGTTTACCTATGGTGAACTTGGTCAAGCCATGTGATAAAAATTGTTGCATTGTTACATCATCGCACCATGATTAAATTTATCGCGCATCACAATGTGAAAAACATTATCACATTGTCACAAACATTAGTCAAATAAAGTTAACCTTTATAGTCCATGTTTAAATAGTTGACCATGATCAAACTTGGTTAACCTCATGTTTACCATATTTAATAAAATTCAAAAGTAACTCATAGTTGTCCTATGTCAATGTAACTCAACCATATCCAATTATAGTCAGCCATGGTTGACCAAAGACAAATATTGTCACATTAATTAACTAAGGTCATATTGGTGAGTCACAATCAATATTAAAACTTATTTAATAATAATATTAATATTAAGAAATTTGACTAATATTAATGTTGATAATATTATTATTATTACTATTATATGATTGAATATGATATTAATAGTTGACAATGATCAAATTTGGTCAATGTTGCAATGTAACATTACAAAATTAGTCAACCATATTTACTAATGTGGTTGAATATGTTCAACTATGTTTGACTGTGCTTGACTGTCGACAGTATTAAACTTTGGTCAAACTTAATTCCTTATGAATATTACTGATTAATATTAATAATCAAACCTGTTGTGACATTTGAAAGGTACATAAAATCTATGTAACATCACAATGTGACAAGCATTGAGGCAATGTTACATTACATTGCAATTTCTGCAACGTTGCAATGTGACATTAGAAAAATATTCAACCAAGTTTACTAATGTGGACGTGCATGTTCTTGATTGTGATACCCCTCATGCAATTTATTTTCCAAACATTACTATTTATATTTACTTGTAGATATTGTGGAAATATTGATTGCAGGGCCAAGACTAAATTTGATTGACATATGTAAATATTAATATTTTTTTATTAATGAAATATCATTATTCTACTTATTGATTGTTTGAAAATATAAAAGGATCCACCACATGAGTATTTAGGCTCCCAACCGTCACGAATAATTTATGACTTAGTTGTAGTCCAAGAAAGGACAATTTTGAAGTCACAATTGTCATAGTTAAAAGAAGAAAATAAATCCTCCATCTTTAAAAATATTCCTACTGTAGGTTTTAACCCTGAACAGAAATTATCTACACACGAATCTTATAACAGAAAATAAACAATAGCGAGAGCATAAAAAATAAAACAGATAAACACAGAGATTTTCCCCTGGATCCCAAATTGGGACGACCAGCTTGATTTTTCATTATATTCCTTTTAGTGTTACAACACATATATATACATGTAGAAGCATACATAAACCCCAATCCATTAACCCTGGATTAGAACATAACCGTAGTTACCTTAACCGGATCTACAAAATACCAGGGGCCGAAAACCATCGTACCCAGGCCCATCATGCAAAATCATGCACAAAACGCCCGGAGTGAGTCTACAACGCTGCCAGGTGGGCGCACTCCCCCTTGTGACCCCCACTACTTTGCTTTGCTTGAAAGCGCAACATACGATGCATGGGACTATTCTGTTGGAAAGAATATAACACGTACCAAACATTCTCCCGGTTGTTTTCTTTCACCAAAGGCCTGAAAAGAGCTTAGTCATTGGGCCAATTCTTCAACACCCATTGTTTCTCTACTCCAAGAGAACTTCTGAGTGCTCACAGACTTCGTCAATGCTTCTGCAACATTCTTCAAAGTGTCCACCTTTACCAGCAACACCCTTTTAGCCTCAACCATATCTCTAACAAAGTGATATTGAACATCAATGTGCTTTGTCTTTGAATGGTAAGCAGGGTTCTTAGCCAAGAAAATTGCACTTTGGCTATCATAGTCTATCCTTATAGCTTGCTATACCAACCCCATACTTGAACACAATCTATGCAACCAAACTACTTCCTTGCTTGCATGAGTAGCTGCTATGTATTCTGCCTCTATAGTTGAAAGAGCCACTACAGACTGTCTTTTACTCATCCAACTGACTGTGCCTCCAAATAGGTTAAACACATACCCACTTGTAGATATTTGGTCCAGATCTCCAGCGCAGTCTGCATCAACAAAACCACGAATGTCCAACATTCTTTCCAATCCTAGTCTTCCCTGGTAGCACAAGCCATAATCACTAGTGCCACGTAAATATCTGAAAATCTGCTTCACTGCTGTCCAATGCTCCTTCCCTGGGTTTGACATAAACCTGCTCAATACTCCCACTGCATGTGCAATGTCTAGTCTAGTATAGACCATTGCATACATCAGGCTACCCAATTCACTTGCATATGGAACATGGGACATATCCTCCTCTTCTTCTTGTGTCTTGGGACACTGTTCAGTAGATAGCTTTACACCTACAGGAATAGGAACATTCACCGGTTTACTATCCTACATATTGAACGTCTGCAATATAGTCTCGACATACTTCCTCTAGTTTAACTAGAGCTTCCGCTTTGCTTGATCTCTCTTAATTTCCATGCCCAAAATATAGTTTGCAGCAACAAGATCCTTCATGTCGAATTTGGAGAACAGTTGGGTCTTCAAATATTGGATAATTTATTTTTCATTTCCAATCAACAACATATCATCCACATACAAGACCAAATAAATAACACAGTCACCAATTAATTTAAAATAAACACAGTGACCCTTCTTGCTTTTGGTGAAGCCAAGTCCCCATATATAGGTATCAAATTTATGATACCACATCCTTGGTGATTGTTTTAACCCATACAGAGACTTCTTCAACCTGCATACCAGTTATTTCTTACCCTTCACCATAAATCCTTCAGGTTGCTTCATGTAGATTTCCTCTTCTAGATCCCCGTGAAGAAATGTTGTCTTCACGTCCATCTGTTCTATCTCAAAATCAAATGCAACAACAAAAGATAAAAGTAATCTAATAGAAGTAACCTTGGCAACAGGAGAAAAAATATCACCAAAATCAATTCTCGGCACCGGGGAATAACCTTTTGCTACCAACCGAGCTTTGTATTTCTCCACCTTTCCTTCTACATTCATCTTCTTCTTAAACACCCATTTGCTCCCGATGGGGTTCCTTTCAGCTAGCAACTCCACCAGATCCCATGCCTCATTTTTGTGCAAGGATGCCATTTCATCAACCATGGCCTCCTTCCAGAGTTTTCGATCCTCTGAATCTACTGCCTCCCTAACAGTTCAGGGATCATCATCAGTTATAGTTAAGGCGAAACCTAAACAGAAAGTAGATGGACTATACCTTTCTAGTTGCCTTCTTTCTCGAACTGATCTTCTCAAAGCTGGAGTTTGTGGCTCTTCCTCTTCTGAATATTGTTCTGCTGTAGAGTCTGATTCATACTCCTTTAGCTCAAACTCTATCTTCTCGTATGATTTCATGTTTAAAAACATCTTTCACCTCTCTAAACACCACATCTCGGTTGTACACAACCTTCCTTATTTTCAGGTTCCAAAGCTTGTAACCTTTTAAACCATCCTTGTACCCAATAAAGATGCACCTTTCAGATTTATTATCCAACTTGGTCCTTTTCTCCTTTGGAACATGTACATATGCATCACATCCAAATACCCTTAGATGTGAAAGAGAGGGTTTCTTACCAGTCCATATCTCATGTGGAGTCTTATCCTCCAATGTTGAGGTGATCTACTAACTTGGGGGGGGATAGCATACGGGTCTCTTGCTACGACGGAAATTCTTGTCCTAGCTTTGGTACCACTTTGAGCATGCTTCTTTCACTTTTCCATGTGGGTGTTACATTCATTCTTTACGCAACTCCATTTCTTTGAAAATTGTTAATAGGAGTCTTCTGCAGTGCTATACCACACTTCTTACAGAACTCTTCAAATTCCTTCTTGCAGAACTCCCCACCATTATCTGTCCTCAGCGCCTTTATCTTCTTCTCTGTCTGGTTTTCCACCAGAGCCTTAAATTCCTTAAATTTGTCAAAGACTTCAGATTTCTTCCTCAAGAAATATATCGATTCTGTATTATTGAGGTGTTTGAGGTGTAAATATAGTATTTATAGTGCACATAATTTCCCGATTGATGAATGCAGACGGTCCAGGCACATCCTTACGTACTGAAGCTCTAATATCTTGTTCGCCCTCCTAGCACCAGAAGGAAAACTCACCCGATTCTGTTTCCCATATACACAATGTTCACGGTGAAATCCGGGCTCATTAGGTATACTACCATACCATTTCTATGGGTATTCGAAGGCCCTTCCTCTCCCATCTGTGTGAATGCTTGTTTATAACATAGTCCTTGCTATCCCGAGGCAATTATGCTTTAGCTCCACTTTCGGGGAACCACATAACTGTTACACCCATCGTAGTGCTACCATATGTGCCATGGTTGATCCGAACTCCCGATTAATACCAGGTGCTCCCCGGTGTCTGAGGCATCTTTCTTGAACCTTGTTTTTGCCATCATCCATCTTGCTTACAAAAATCAGATTTCTGGCCAATGCAGGAATATGCAGAACACTAGGAAATTTTCTAATCCTTCCACCTTAGCTTCAGCAAGCCTTTCCATGTCAGATGATTTTGACGGCCCTATCATCCCCTGAGCAATCACCGCATCATATTTATCTAACACTCATGAGAACCACTCCCCACAAGGAGTGAAGTGAAAGGATGCACCTGAGTCAATCAACCATGACTCATGATCTACATGTGTATTTGAAGAAGAAGCCAAATACACATCCCCACCTTCATCCGAGATGGTTTTTGCCTCTGCAGAAGGAGCATCATCAGATCCCTTTCCTTTCTCAAGAGCTCTAGATCTGTAGTCCTTTTTGTAGTGCCCTTCCTTTCTGCATTTCCATCATACCTTTACAAACTTTCCAGGAGATTTAGATCTCCCTCTAGATTTGGATCTCCCACTCGAAACCTTATTCTTTTTTTTTGTTTTGGGACCTTCCTCGTACGGAATCAAACATGTTAAAACTCCATATTTCTCCGTCTCATTTCTCCGTGACAGAAATTTGAGACATTATCATCATTCAAGGTAGTTGTATTCTTTTATTCTTGTAATATGGACTATCCCACAAGTCGTACGAAACACAACAAATTGATGCACTTATCTTCATCTGAGATTTTAATATCAATAGATGACAGTTGTCTTACCACAGTATTGAAGGTGTTCAGATGCTCTATCACTGAGTCTCCATCCTTCATTCTCAGGTTATACAACTTTTTCCGTAGGAACAACTTATTCACCAGAGACTTAGATTGGTACGAAGTCCCAAGTTTTTCCCACAAATTCTTTGTTGTAGCTTCTCCAGATACATTCAACAATACTGAATCTGAGACACACAACCGTATTGTGCTCTTAGCCTTTCAATCCAGTTTCTTCCAGTCTTCATCTGACATTGTCGTTGGTTTAGTACCTGGATCTACCGCGATCCACTGATCTTTATCCACTAGCAGATCCTCCATCATGAGCTTCCACAACTCAAAAATCTGACCATTAAATTTCTCGATCTCTATCTTTCCGCCGCTCGCCATCTTCTTTCACCGCAAGAATCGATCCTGCAGATCTCCCACTGAACAGGGTCTACCTCAAGCCCAAGAAAAAAACCCTCAGCAGCAAAGGCATCCCCTTGAAGCCGAAACAACTCTGATTCCAAATGTAGGTTCTAACCCTGAACATAGATTATATACACACGAATCTTATAACAGAAAATAAACAATAGCGAGAGCATAAAACATAAAACAGATAAACATAGAGATTTTCCCCTGGATCCCAAATCGGGATGACCAGCTTGATTTTTCATTATATTCCATTTAGTGTTACAACACATATATATACATGCCGAAGCATATATAAACCCCAATCCATTAACCCTGAATTAGAACATAACCGTAGTTCCCTTGACTGGATCTACAAAATACCAGGGGCCGAAAACCATCGTACCCCAAAAACATGTGCAAACTCATGCACAAAACATGGGTGGGTCCGCCTATGAGTGGGTTCGCACACCAAAAAAGAATTCGTTGGGGCACTGCCCTGGACCCCAACAGTGGGGGCTACCTCCCCCCTTGTGACCTCCCTGCTGCGCCCGGCACAACGTTCAGCGTGTGGGGCTAGTCGTGGAAAGAATATAACACATACCCAACACCTACAACCAAAAGGAACATGACAGGAGAGAAAGGTCATGGGTGGAAAAATAGGAAAAGATATTGTGGGAGAAAAAGGAAATCAGAGACTTGAGGTTTTAGTGGGAGAGAAATACTGGACCTCAATAAAAAAACAATTATTAGCCCATATCTAGCATGATACTATTAGGGCTTGAGGAGAAATTTTTTGGAAGAGACTCAATTGGTTCCTGACAAAAGGGTTTCCTAAGGCTTAGGGAGAATTGCCAAGGAAACATTTAACTGGTTGGGAGGAGTGTGGTTACTTCTATTATATTTTCAAACACTCACATAAGTAAATAAATTATTTTAAAGGATCTTTTAAGAATTTGTGTAATAGGATCATTTGTGTTTATATACACAAGATGTGAATGAGTAATAAGTATCTAGTTGATAGATGGTAATTTTATAAAAAGGTATAATTTCTATTATTAATTAATGATGTATAAATAATCTAGGTAAAGTAGTAGCTATTCCAATTATGGTTTTAATATAGACACACACAAATTTAAATTAGGGTTAGCATTGTTACGAGATAACACCCAAGTGGAAAATTTATGGTTAATCCTTAACAACATGGAGTTCCTACTTATGTAAAAGAACCTTGAAGGGAAAAAGGTTACTGAAACTTGTAAACCAGGAGTGATGCAATTTAGTTCCTTTTGCAGCAAGGTTCTTTCCAGACCAAGAACCAAATAAGAGGTTTGATAATCATTGTAAATGATTAAATAAAAATAATTTTGTTCAATTTTATCAATGCTCTATAGATAACTGGAACAATCCACTGAATAATAATCATGCAAAGAAAAAATACAAGAGAAAGTAAGATATTTGAAATATACAAATGAAAAGTATTTTGTTTAAACGAATAATAAGATTAAGAGATTTGTACAGAGCGAGTGATACAAATAGGTATCCAAGCATATATCCTCTTTTTCTAATGAACATTAAGTTCTTCTCGTAAAATATCATCTATTTGTTTATATGGATATATGTAAAAGTGATTTAAAGAAAATAAGAACTAAAAACATTGGTAACTAAGAATTTATTCTATATCACAAGACATATAGATTATTTTCATATCAAGAATAATAACAAACTTCACTCGACCTCAGTTGATAAAAATTAGCAGTATAAGGAAAACCCAGGTTTGGTTAAAAAACCTAATGAGCATAGCAATTAAAATTGTTGTCCAATCAGAATTAGCCACAAACTTTCCTACCAAGATATATACATATAAAAATTTCTAGTTGTGGAGGTAAACCAACCCAAGCATTTATTGGCAATAACGGGCCTAACTTCAACAATTTTGTGATAATAACCTTGCATCACAAAAGGGAGAATAAAATAAGAGATATGTAAATGGGCACCTGAAGAGCATATGAATATGAAAAAAAATACTTGACACTTTTCCTCTCAAAAACCCCAGTATTGAGATGTGGACTAAACTATAATAAAAAGGGGTAAATGACTATGATTACATGTAGAATTGAATAGAGAATAGAAAATTTCAAGCAAATCCTGAGACAAAATAAGTGAGTTTCCATTAAATCAATTTACCTGAGAAGGAATTAGACAAAGATTACGAATATTTCCCTTGTAGAAATTCCATTACCATTAGTAATAATGGATTTAACCCAACCCTATAATTCTAGATTACATTGAGGAAAGAGAAGAATACAAGTACCTATTTTTAAGATATCTCACCCAAGTTAGAGTAGTTGAAATGAGGAAGCAACCTATAACTTGTAAAAAATAAGGATGATAAGATTTACTATGAATATTATACGACATAAGGTTTAAAAAATTCGAAAGAGAAAGGATTTATCCTTTTAGATTTTTTATTTTAAATGAAAATACATGTCTTGGGTTATCCTTAAAATTGGTGTAAAACCCAAAATCTAGAAGTCGTGGTTGAAAACACCCTATTCAAGCCTATTCAAGTAAATATAGAAACTACTAAGTGGGAGAAATTTCATTCTCAAGAATAACAAACATGAAACTGACAATTATAAATAAATATCACAGTGATCACAAATATGGCCTAAGAAGAGAAAAATAATTATAGTGGAAGAGGGGAACCTCGGTAAAACAAACTAGGGAGCCGTGTTGGTGGGAGAACTGAAGCCATATCCTAAAATTGGAAGCTAAATATGATAACCTTGTATGAGAGACAGAGTGATCCTTGGGAATCAAGTCTCTCCCTAAAACCCTAAACCTACATCATCACACAAATATTATCAGTCTAAATAATTGCAACACTAGAAATAAAGGAAGAAGGAGGAAAACATGCTTTGTAAATAACTTATGAAAAATTTATAGTTGACTATTACTTCAGGATAAGGGATTGGATTCCACTATAAGCCAAATGATTTCTTTCACTCTAATATCCATTTTAATTAGGGATAGAAGCTTTTCCGGAGAAGGTCTAGCCATAAGTTGAAAAACAAAAGAAAGTTACAACCTCTAAACCCTCTTTTTTTTCTCAGAGCATCGAGCAACAAAATGTTAGAATTAAAATGATAGGAGAGGCAGAGAATGGGTAGGGTAGTTACCCTAACTTCCTAACCAAATAAATTACCACCATTGGATCCTTTATCATAGATCTCGATTGTTCCCACTGTGGCAGGACACTACATGGTCAGATGAAGTGTCTCAACCAAGCCACATTCCTAGGGATGTATGCCTTCTAGGGTGTAAATATCCCATGGAACTGGGTTTTCACATGGTATCTTTGGGTTCTGAAATATATGCATTACCATAATAAAACAAAGAAACCATAATGATAAATAGTATAATGCTAAGGTTTAAAAAATATAAATAATATTTTCATAACAATGAAAAACCATAGCACATTGATAACACATGGGTGTTATGATAGGCATGCTATGGTATCAACTTATGACGAGAGGCCTTGTTTATATATATGTGCAATATCCCTATAACATGACATCAAATATTAAAAAAAAAAACCCTTTTTATGACTATTGAATTACCATGGGGGATCAATGATCAATAAGGTTTTGTAAATACATGAAACAATAGATAAACACTTAAGGAAGATAAATTAGGTGTGGGTTACTTAGTAGGAGATATAACTTACACCTCAATGGTAACACCATAACTGAAAGAATTGAATTGATTGTTTTCAAGCGAGTGAAATTGTGATGATCATATAACGAGAACCGTGAAGGAAAGAATTGCAGTATAGCATTATTTTAATATGCTTGTTTTTTCATGATGTAATGAGACTAATAAACGTATAACAAGAATATAACTTAAGAAACAAATTATGATGTATTTATTTAATGGAATTTCAACTTACATGACATGTTGTATCACAGTTGTAGGCTACAATAAAATGACTTTTGAGCCCAATCATAGTCAGAATTGAACATAGTAAATTCTTCTTACATGATGAAGAATAAAATAAATTATTGTGTCATACAACAAGGGAAAACAAAAAAAAAACATTACTATAATGTGAATAATTTCTATGATTTTACTAATTAGATTAGTTTTTAAATATATTGATCAATTGTTGTTGGAATACACCTATGATCTACCCATAGGAATAGTTATGGTTGCATTCGAGAGTGCAATAAGTTTTTTTATAAATCAATTGAGTAGTAATATATTCTATAACTAGTGAACTCTGTTCCATAATTATTTGTATATTGATCAGATAAAGAATTTAATAATCTATGAAATCAAGGGAAAACACTTTCACAACCAAACCAAGAAATGCATACATGTATAGATGTGTAAGGTAAAAATTGTAGAATTACTTATCTTACTCTATTAAAGACACAGTAACAGTAGATAGATATGTTTAGGACATAAGTTGGGATGTTTAAATATGAAATTATACCTGAAAAGTATGAAATTACCTCTATGCTAGTTACTTCTTAATGTGTAGGATGTAGTATATGTTGATGACGTTGTGGATGCGGTGTATTACATGTAGTATAATCTAGAAGGATAACCCTCTATTGTACCATTAATATTTGAAAGATATTTTTAACTTGCAAAAATATACTTTTGGTGCATAAATTATTAGACTGATCGACATAGATGTATTATATTAGATATCTACTGCAAACTATCCATAAGGGAGGTAAGAAAGAGGGTAATTCTGGTATTAAAATATACAATACCCAATTGTTACACAAAAATAATCTTGGATAGTAGTTATAGAAATTTATGGGCATAGGTAGTCCATGGCTAACACTTTGCACAAAGGTTGTTTGGAAAGGGCTCCCAAGCACTGGTTTTTGACTGAATGGTTTAGAGAAGAAGAAAGATCAAAGGGAAGTAAAAATGATGAAGGAAATATTCACTAGAAAGATAATAAATTACTAACTCCAATGAAAAAGTAATCTTGTATGTTCATGACTAAAGAGAAATATGAAGTAAGCCAAAAATGAAACATATTTGAAACATGAAATGCTATGTAAATTCTATGACACACACAGACCTTCTAAAATCAAACATAGATAATATAAAAATTATCATCATTAAGTATGTATATCTTCAATGAAAGATATCTGAGAATAACTATGGAGATTGAAAGATTTACAAAATTACATGCTTGTATACTCATGAGTCTAGTTAAAAGAACAATCACATAACATATGATAACAAGGTTTGGAAACCTTCACTATAAGTATTTTTATTTGAGATCTACGATTGAATTTAATGGAAAGATAGAGTATATACACAAAATAAAAGTTATACTAGAAACTATTAAGGTTTGTATATACCAATTGGAAAAGTGCTTAGAAGAATGGTTAAGAACCTTGTAGTATACAAAACAAAATTTAACATAAAATATGGTGTACTCAAATGAGTATGTCTAGGCATACTCAATTTTAGCATCTGTTAAAACTTGTTTATATAAACAGAAAATTTATATCAAGTAAAAACATATACTAACAGCATAACTCAAGTATGAGTATGTTAAGTGCTATAACATATGGTTGTAAATAAATTTCCATGGATGATATGAGTAGGCCATGGGTATCATGATTGATGATACGTATGGAATAATTAGTAAACTAAGAAATATTCTTAACGGGAAGGTCTCCCCGGGGGAAAGAATGGGAAAAGTGTTACAATTGTAGAATAGTTAAGAATATTAGTAAGAACCACCATAATGGAAATTGTAATAATAAATAATGGCATATAAAATCATTATAAATACAGATTGTTTCTTTTTGTAGTGATCTTCTTCTTTCATTTTACATTTTTTGGGAAATATGTTGACCTTCTTTTTGAAGTAATCACAAAGAGTGATTTTCCTATAGCTTAAATTTCTTAAGTTTCAGAGTGCATGATTGTATGATGGGTATTTACTCGTAATCCACATTGGAATAAGCTAATAATTGTGGCATGGAGCATGGCTAGTGAGATTTTCAAAGAAAGAGAAGCATCGAAACATAAGTAATTGTAGGTTGCGAAGGACTTTCTGGTTTAAAATTTTTGTTTCAAAATATCATATCATGTAAATTTGATATATAATATTACAATATTTTATAACTGAGACAGAAAACAATCTCAAGAAATAAAATAAAAATGGCAAAGCGAGAAAAGAAGTTTGAGACTCTCAAATTAAAAATGGCAGCAATGATGGCATCTTGCCTACTCCAAGACACCAGATAAGCATGAAATTAGTTATGAGTAGTGCAACAAATACTTAGAGGAATACCTTATTTACACTAAATTTAGTAACTTTTAATTTAATCAAGACTACAATCAATGTTGAGAACATGTAATTCCATGAGAAGGAATTTCAATGGGCCCTCAAAAGGTATAAACAATCCTTGATTGGAATGTACCTTAAATATGTGGTGGAAATAAGATATTTGTGAGTTACAAACTTGTATTGTATTTTTTTTTGAAGGTTTCATGAATTTTCTTAGTTTATAACAGCCTCACAAAAGAAAAGATTTAAGTTTTCATAGAACCAAAAATGACAAGAATGTTTTGATTGGATAGAATTATTACTAAATTTAAATCATATACTTATATATTGATTTTAGTTGATGTAATAGGATAAATAGGAAGGATTCCAACTATATTCCTTGGAGCATCCTAGCGAAATTGTAAAAGGTAAGGTTGGGTGATGAAACCCTGACTATGAGGAGAAAATATCTTAACTTGACTTTTGCTAGTTTGATGTATTTTTGTTAAAATATTTGAAAATATGCCATAAGTTGATGAATTCCAATATAAGCATGATAAAAATGTAAAAGATGAAATTGTGAAAAGTTGCATGTTCACTAAATAGATATCAAATAATAATATGCTAGATGCATATAGTAATGGATGTGAGAGCATAGATACTCTGAGGAATCTATTGTCCTAGGATGTGTGAGATGACTAATAGTGGGTAATGGAAAAAAATTGACCAAGAAAAATCTGAAAGTTGATTGGGGAGCCAATTAAATCATTGTATTTAGTTTCGAAGAATCAACACAACTAAAAAAAAGTTGTTGATGAGAGATTGGCAGAAGTGACACTTATGCCTGTTGACATGCATGGTGTTCCAACATGGTAAGTGCACTAGGAAGGAGTGTGTTACAAGTCATTGGTTCTCTAAAAGTGTTTTAAAAATATTGATTATGACACTTTTATTGTAGGAACATATGAAGTATTGTTGAGTTCTTGATTAAGTGCATGACGCGAATATGTAATTATGACACTATAACAATGAATGATTATGTTTAAGACAATTGTACTAACATGATGTTGGTTGAGATAGATGGTATGCATATGGGTGCACAAGGAAAGGACCCAATGGTTGGTGCACATAAGAAAAATGCATGCAACCTCCATACAACTTCCCCAACAATTTGTAATGTAGAAGCAAGTGGAGACTTGAGGGATTGAGTTTGGGAAAAATAAATGGATGAGGTGTGTGGGTGGGAGAGGGGGTTGGAATTTATGCATGTATTTTTTATTGTAATATCATTTTTGTCTTTTTTTTTACCTCGAGCATGGCCATGTTGCTTCTTACTTTTTCCTTTGTGTTTCTATGGTGGTTTCCTTTGTTTTTTATTTTTTAGGTTTGGGCTTTATTTTTTTGAGCTGCGAGGAAGGAAAAATAAAAGGATATCTAGAAGGACATCCAAATAATAAACCCAACCAAAAATTAAATACCTTGATTAAACCTTACATATATAATAAATGACAGAAAGGGGATAGAATGAAACAATGGAGTAACTAATGTGGACATGACTGAGTCCACTTGAAAAAAATAGACAATGATATAATAGTTATGAAATGGTAATGTATGGCTGAAGTATACTTGATATTGTGAAATCAAGATAAAATAATAATGATGTTGTTTGATGTGACAAATTATTAGTTGCAAGCCATCACAAGTAGAAAAGTAAGTAATTAATCCTTCAAAATATTATGATCGTTATATGAACAGTATAAAAATTTAATTGGTAATTCCCATGTCTTCATATTTGCAATGAATTCATTTAGTGGATTCCATTTCACTTGGAATATCCATTGGATAAGTATACAAAGTAAATTATTATTGATAATGATCTTGTATTAATATTATTGACCCTTGTTGTGTGCATGAATGAAAAATTGATAGTGTCTTCTTAGCATGGATGAAGTCATGATGGAATTGAATATGAATTTGAAACATGAGTGAGCTTCACTCTAGAATCAAACCATTGCTAGGGTAAAGTGAAATTGAAGCATTTGATCCCGAGGAGACTAACTAGGAAATGAAGGAAAATGTAAGAAGCATTTCCTTCTGTTTTCAAAAGTGATAAAGGTAGGGGAAACACCGATGTCGATTTTTAATATAAGGAGGGGTGAAGATGTGATACCCCTCATGAAATTTCATTTGTATTCATTAATTTATATTTATTTGTAAATATGCTAGATGTTAGGTCCCTATATTACTAGTATAGTCCCTTATTGTTGTTAGTGTAACCCCCTTATTGTTATTATTGTACCCCTGTAACCCCCATATTGTTATTATTGTGCCCTTAAATTATTATTGTTAGTTCGGCTAGGGTTACATTGTGGCCCCACTAAGATTACATTGTGGCCCCATGGACTTCTATATATAGCAAGTAGGTTTTGTAATTTGTATCATCCAAGAATTGTTCATTCATGTAATGTATTGGAGGTTGGCCCCTCGAAGTGGCTTATTTATAATGCGTTGATATCTCTTTTTTTATCTTTTTGGAGTTGGTTTCACAACATTTGGTATCATAGCTTTGGATTCTAGGGATTTTGCTGCTCCAAACCAGTCATCGTGGCATTTTCGCTATAAATTTATTTCTATGAAGGTTTAGAAGCTAAAATGTTTAGAGCATGAAGCTGAAATCTTCAGGAACATCGTCACAAAATTTTAGAGCTTGGTTCGCAATATTTTCTGAGATATGATCTACGAAATTTAGGGCTTTTTGCAAGCTTCTGAATTTAACCTAAACAGGTCATCGCGAAATGTAAGCTATAACATTTTTTTTTTCTACGAAGATTCAGAAGCTGAAATTTTGAGAGAATGAAGCTGAAATCCTAAGGAACATCATCACAAAATTTCAAATCTTGGTTCGAAATATTTGTGGAGATATGATCTGTGAAAGTTAGGTCTTTTTCAGGCTCCCGAATTTCATCTCAAAGAGGTTATCATGGGAAAAGCTTCATAACTCTCTCTGAGCATCAGATTGGAATGTTGTAAATAGTAGCCGCAAGTACACGGATGATAGTTTCCTTTCTATCAATTTAAGAGACAAAGGAGGAAACAGTGACATGTGGAAAGTCGTACAAGTTCGCTCTACATAACCAATCCATAATTGGGTCATTGTGGGAGACTGGACATAACTTTTCCTTGAAGAATCCAAATCAGGTCAGACCTATGAAATTTGGAAGAAGCTTCAAGGGGCTACTACAAGGCCAAATTTCAGATATTGAGAATCTACAATTATAGAGATAATTCAATTTAGAGCTCCTCAAAAGCAAGTAAAAGATGTGTATTTTTTTCCCGAATTGCATAAGTCTTGTTTGAATAATCAAGTTGAATTGATTCCAAGGGCATATTGTAGAATAAATATCAGTATTGGATTCTAAAATGGCCCCTAAAAATAATTCAACACCCATTAAAGCTTTAGAAGGCTCTACTATGACTCATGAAGATGAAGAATGGCAACATGACATATCAAATTTACAAGAGCAAGTGCAACAAATTTCACTCTCACAAAGAGAAACAAAAAATGAAATGGAAGTTTTGAAGGAAGGCATGGAAACTAATATGGATGGTTTGAAGAAAGGCATGGAATATAAGATGGATGGTTTGAAAAATGGCATGGAAGCTAAGATAAATGGCATGGAAATTGGAATTGAATCTAAGATGGATGACATGGAAGCTATGATCGATGAGAAAATGGAAAGCATGAAGAATGGTCTAAAAGCAGACATGGAAGGTTTGACAAAGTTAATACAACAAATATTTCCTAATGGTGAAAATATAGTAGAGTAAACTCATGATGAGAAAAAAATTAATGTTAATCGTGATTTCATAAACTCTAATTTTGGCGGGAAGAACCACCATATTCCAAAAATGGATATGAGGAAGTTTGATAGAAAGGATCCTGTAACATGGATACTACATATGGAGAAATATTTTGATCTCAGTAATGTCCAAAACACACAAAAGGTACACATTGCAACTTTACATTTAGAACGAAATAAATTTGTATGGTATCGATGGCTTTTCTCCCATAGAAAAATTGTCACTTTGTCAATTTTCACGGAGGAAATGATATCACATTATGAGGATACAAAGAGAAACACCTTCTTTAACCAATTGATAAATCTCAAACAAAAGGGTTTAGTGGGGGAGCACATTGAGGACTTTCAGAAATTGAATATAAGGGTAACTGATATTCCAGAGGAACACAAGATTGATCTCTTCATAGGTAATTTAAAGGATAACATCCAATATGAAGTTCACATTTTGGAACCTGATTCATTGGAGAAGGCATTCAGGTTGGAAAGTAAAAGTTAATGTAAAATTATGGCAACAAGGAAGCCTACCACTCACTTCTATAAAGAGGGAAGTGTTGCTACCCCTAGATTTCCACAACCTACAAGGTTGACACAACAACAATTGGAAGAAAAAAGAGCAAAAGGGCTTTGCTACATTTGTGATAGAAAATACAATAAAGGTCATAAGTGTGCTGAGAAGAAATTATTTTACATAGATTGTGAAGAGGAAGAAGAAAATTAACAAGAAGAGGATATACACCAAGAACCAACCCTAGAAGAGGAAGAAATGAGTCAGACCATATCGTGTAATGCATTGGCAGGAATTACAACTCCTAAAACTCTCAAGATAGAAGGACATATCAAGAAGAAAAAGGTAATAGTGTTTATTGATTCACGCAGTACCCATAATTTTATTCATTGTAAGGTAGCCAAGGAATCTAATTGTTTCCTATACCCATCACCAGAATTTCAAGTGATGGCTGCAAATGGAGGAACTATAAATTGCTCTGGAAAATGCCATAATATCAAGCTAACCGTGGGGGAATATGTATTGAATATTCCAATGCTTTCCATTCCTATGGGAGGTGCTGATGTTGTACTAGGAGTACAATGGTTACAATCTTTGGGGATGGTAGATTTTAATTTTCAAGAACTTTTCTTGGAATTATTTTTAGAAGGAAAGGAAGTCGAATTACGGGGTATTTTTGGGAAGACAAGAAATATAATAAGCTATAATTTCTTGACAAAGCTTCTGAAGAAATAACAACGAGACGTAATTGCACAATTATGCTCACTAGAAGTTCCAACATCAAAATCATCTATTTCTGCAGATCTCCAAAAATTCTTGGACAATCAATCCAAGGTTTTTGAAACTCCCAAAGGACTCCCACCTATTCATGATCATGATCATGCTATTCATTTGATTCCAAGAAGTTTTCCTCCAAACATTAGGCGTTATAGATATCCTTATGTCCAAAATAGCAAAATTGAACGTATGATTGCAGAAATTTTAGAGGATGGTATAATTCAACCTAGTCAAAGTTATTTCTCTGCTCCTGTAGTATTGGTACACAAGAAGGATGAATCATGGCGCATGTTCCTGGATTATAGGGAGCTCAATAAGCTTACCATTAAAGATAAATTTCCCATTCTTGTGATTGATGAATTATTGGATGAATTACATGGAGCAATTTATTTTACCAAGTTGGATCTTCGTTCAGGATATCATCAAATTAGAATGAAGACTGAAGATATTCCAAAAACAGCATTTTGAACTCATGAGGGTCATAATTATGAATTTTTTGTCATGCCTTTTGGCCTTACCAATGCACCATCTACATTTCAAGGCTTGATGAATTCCATTTTCAAACCCTTCCTTAGAAAATTTGTGCTAGTATTTTTTGATGATATACTAATCTACAGTAGGTCTTGGAAGAATCATGTTCAACATGTTGACAGGGTGCTCAAAATATTGCAGGCATGGAAAATTTTAGGGGCTAATATTCGTAGGTGGGCTAATTTTCCATGGTTTTTCTAAAAAAAAGATTCGCCAATTTCAATTTTTTTATAAAAATGATTCGCCCAAATTTTACAATATAAAATTATTTTACGTTAAAAATCGCCAAAATTATATAGAAAATATATATATAATGTCATTATAAATTTGAATAATTTTACAAATATATCAATAAACATTTTATAGTTTTCATATTAGGGACTAGTGAGATTCGCCAATTTTTTAAACTTCAAGATAATTTTACATCCTTAAAATTATCCCTGATTGCAGGAGAAAGAATTATATGAAAAAACATCCAAATGTTTCTTTGGAGTACAAGAGGTGGAATATCTGGGTCATATTGTATCTCATGAGGGTGTTAAGGTAGACCCTAATAAAATTAAAGCCATTAAAGAATGGAAAGCCCCCACAACCATAAAGAAGTTGCGAGGATTTCTCAGGTTAGGAGGTTGTTATCACAAGTTTTTTAACAATTATGGGAGAATAGCAGCACCTCTAACAACATTATTAAAGAAAGATGAATTTTCATGGACTCCTGAAGCAACTAAGGCCTTTGAACTTATTAAAGAGTCAATGTGCCTAGCACCGATCTTAGCTACGCCAGACTTCACAAAAACCTTTATTGTGGAATGTGATGCCTCAGGAAATGGAATTGGTGCTGCTTTAATGCAAGAAGGAAGACCCATTTCTTTTGAAAGTTGTCCAATAAAAGGAAAGTATTTACAGAAATTTATTTATGAGAAATAAATGTTATCAATACTGCATGCACTAAAGAAATGGTGAACTTACCTAATGGGAAGGCACTTCAAGGTAGAAATTGATCATGATAGTCTTAAAAACTTTTTGGAACAAAGACTATCTTCAGAAGAGCAACAAAAATGGGTCACAAAGATGTTGGGTTATGACTTTGAAATAATCTACAAAAAAGGGAAGCTAAATGTTGTTGCAGATGCACTCTCAAGAAAGAATGAAGAGGTGGAAGTATTGCTTTGTGCCATTTCCATTATCCAACCTAATTGGATAACCAAAGCAAGGGATGAATGGAAGAAGGATGAAGAAGTGTGGACACTCATTCAAAAGTTGCAGCAAAATCCTAGTACATATGATACATTTAGTTGGACAAATGATTCCCTATGGTACAAATATCGCTTATATCTTTGTAAGAATTCCCAACTAAAACAAAATATTCTTTTTGGAATTGCACACTTCTCCTTTAGGAGGACACTTAGGATTTTTAAAAACTTACCACGGGGTGAAGAAAGAATTATTTTGGGATGGCCTTAAATATGATATTCAAAATTTTGTGGCAGAATGTTTGATTTCCCAGCAGAATAAAGTTGATACAATTAAGACCCCAGGTCTTCTAAAACCTTTATCCATTCCAAGTCAACGTTGGGAGATTTCAATGGATTTTATCATAGGTTTACCTAAGTCTAAAGGAAAGAGTGTCATCATGGTGGTAGTTGATATACTTACCAAGTATGCACACTTTTGTGCATTATCTCATCCATTTAATGCAAGTACAATTGCTACTACATTTATGGACACAATTCAAAATCTACATGGAAACCCAAGGGTTATTGTGAGCGACAGAGATCCCATTTTTACTAGAAATTTTTGGACAAAGTTATTTTCTTGTTTGGGTTCTCAATTAGCTCATAGCTCATCTTATCATCCTCAATCCGATGGTCAAAATGAGATAATAAATAAATGTTTGGAAGGATATCTTCGTTGTTTTGTATCTGATAAACAAACACAATGGTTCAAGTGGTTACCTCTCGCTGAATGGTGGTATAACACTTCCTTCCATATTGCAACAAAAATGATCCCATTTATGACACTTTATGGATATCATCCACCATTCATCACATCATCTTTAAGAGAAAAATCGAAGGTTCAAGAAGTGGAAGATAATATCGAGCATCAACAAGAAGTTCTCTAGCTCTTAAAGGATAACCTGAATTTGGCACAAAATCGAAGGAAACAACAGGAAGATCAACATCGTAGCGAGAGAAGTTTTGATGTAGGAGACTGGTATATTTAAGGCTACAACCATACAAAAAAATTTCCCTCAAGCAAGCTAAGAAGGATAATAAATTATCGCCAAAGTACTATGGTCCTTACAAGATGTTGCAAAAGATTGGTACTATGGCATACAAATTGGAGCTTCCTACTTCTTCACGAGTGCATCCAGTTTTCCATGTTTCATGCTTAAAGAAGGTTATCGGTGAAAATATTCCAGTTCAAACAATATTTCCATAACTTGATGAGGAAGGAAAAGTCATATTGGAACCTGAAGCGGTCATGGAAACAAGAACTCGACAGCTACGAAATTGATCAATTTCAGAGTATCTCATCAAGTGGAAGAACTTACCAGTTGAAGATTCTACATGGGAGGATGATAATTTTATACAGAAGCATCCAGAGCTACTTAAGCATTGAGGACAAAATTTTTTTGAAGGAGAGGGGCACGTTAGGTCCCTATATTAATAGTATAGTCCCTTATTGTTTTTAGTGTAACCCCCTTATTGTTATTATTGTACCCCTGTAACCTCCATATTGTTATTATTGTGCCCTCAAATTATTATTGTTAGGTCGGCTAGGATTACATTGTGGCCCCACTAATATTACATTGTGGCCCCATGGACTCCTATATATAGCATGGAGGTTTTGTAATTTGTATCATCCAAGAATTTTTCATTCATGTAATGTATTGGAGGTTGCCCCCTTAAAGTGGCTTATTTATAAGGCATTGATATCTCTTTTCTTCTCTTTTTGGAGCTGGTTTCATAACACCATAAGTATTGGTCATGGGGCCAAGGCTAAATTTGACTGACAAATGTAAATATTATTATTTTTTTATGAATGAAATATTGTTATTCTACTTATTATTTATTTGAAAATATAAAATGAGCCACCATGTGAGTAATTAGGCTCCAAATTATCAGGAAGTAGTTATGAATAAGTTGTAGTCCAAGAAAGAACATTTTTAAAGTGACAGTTGTCATATTAAAAATTTAAAATTAAAAAAAAATCTCCATCTTAAAAAATATTCCTACCACCGAAATGAACATGATGGGAAAGATAGTTTATTGCAAGAAAATTAGTAAAAGATATGGTGGGAGAAAAAGTCAATCACATAATTGAGGTTCTAGTGGGAGAGAAAGACTAGACATGAATGAAATAAAGGTTATCAACCTAGATCTAGCAGGATGCTACCAAGGCTTGAGGTGGAACTTTGTGAAAGATACTAGTTTCGTTTCTCACAAAAGGGTTTCCTCAAGGAAACGTTCATTGTTTGGGAGGAGCGTGGTTGCCCCTATTATATTTTCAAACACTCAAATAAGTGTCTAGATTGGTTGTTTAGGAAATTTTAAGAAATTTTTTACCAGTATCATTTATGTTTGTATGTGAAAATGTGAATGAGTAATAATTATCTAGCTGACATATGGTCACTTAAAAAGAAGGTCTAATTTCCACGATGAATTAACTCTGTATAAATAATATGGGTAAAATAGTAGTTTTTCTTATTATGGTTTTAGGAAATATACACAGATACACATATTTAAAATAGGATTAGCATGGTTATATATAATTTTCACCCAAGAAGAGACCTTTGGGTTAATCCCTAACAACTTATGTGAAAAAACCTTGAAGGGAAAAAAGTTGCAGAAAACTAGAAAGCATGAGTCATGCAATTTAGTTCCTTGTGCAGCAAGGTTTTTTCCTAGCCAAGAACTGACTAAGAGGTATGATATTCATATATAAATCAATAAATACAAATAATTGTGTTATATTTTATCGGTCCTCTGTATAAATAATTGGAGAAATACATTAACGCACAATTATGTGAGGAAACGAAAAATAGAAAATAATACATAGGAAATATATACATGCATTATATTTTATTTAAAAAAATAATAAGATTTATAGCTTTGTACAGAGCCAATGATATTAAAAGGTATGCAAGAATCTATCCTATTTTTATAATCAAAACTGACTTTTGTTGGTAAAATATCATCTAGCTGTCTATATGGTTATATGCAAAAATAACTAAAATTGTTCGAAACTAAGCATTTATTTTATATCACAAGAAGATAGAAACTATTTTCATATCAAGACTGATAATAAAATTCACTCGGCATTAGCCAATAAAAGTAGCAGTATAGGGAGAACTTAGGTTTGGTAAAAAAACCTAATGGATATAGGAACGATGATTCATGAGTATCATGTGAGCTACAAAGTTTACAGGTTACGCGTAGAGGATATTTGAGCTACCAAGTTGAGCTAGATCAGGTTGAGAGAAGCACTTGGCTACCGTTGTATCCTTCCAATACCAATATCCTTACTCAAGTACCAATACCAAATCCAGCAGTAAGGGGCAGTGTAGGGAGCACTCATAGGAAATGTGTCGGGCTCTGTATCTGTATTTTTTTTTTCTCCTCCACCCCCTAAGTAGCAACAGCTGAACGAACTAGAGAATAGAATAATTGTCAAAAGCTTATCTAATAGGTGTTGCAGCAACAACAACCCAGCTCCCGGGTGGGATACCTATTTAAGGGGTTATTGTGGTTCAATTAGAAGTAGTTGTAGACTTGGCTACCGATATATATATATATATATATATATATATATATATATATATATATATATATATATATATATATATATATATATATATATATATATATATATATATATATATATATATATATATATATATATATATATATATATATATATATATATATATATATATATATATATATATATATATATATATATATATATATATATATATATATATATCTAGACGTAGAGATAAATGAACCCAAGAATTTGTTTCCCATAATGGGCCTAACTTCAACATTTTTGTGATAATGACCCTACATCAAAAGAGGGAGAAGAAAATAAGTGATAGGAAAATAGGTACTTGAAGAGCACCTGAATATTAGAAAAACAACACTTTTCGTCTCGAAAGCCCCAATATGGAAACATGGACTAACCTACGATCCAAGGGGATAAATTATTGTGGTTAGATGTGTTAGGTTCCTATAATAATAGGATTCATAATTTTGAATTGACCATGTAGAAATTTGCAATATTGTACATACCTTTGCTTTCTGCAAATGTTTTCCCATATTTAAGAAAAATAAGTGAAAAGAGGGTAAAGTCCTAAAAGAAAAATGAAAGGAAAAAAAGAAACAAAGATGAAAAAAGGAATATTAAATATGAACCCCACCAAAATAGATCATGAAAGTGTTGCACATTCAAATGCCACTACTATTAGTTTACTTTTACAAATAAGATTGTGTGCAACTTGTCCAAAATTCCACAATCCATGGTAATCATACAATTTAATATTCATTATTCATGCTTTAAATTACATGTTGATAGTTAGAGAATAAATATCTAGCCAAACTATTTAATCTTCGCAGATCAGTAGCTCGGTAGAGAAATAAATGAACTCATGAGTTTAATCTGAGCTATTGGAAGTTATAAGATTAGAAGTAGACAGTTTTCTTAATTAAATAAATAAGGGGTCAACAAACTTTAATGCACCCAAGAAATTAAATAAAAAGCTAAGATAAAGAAATGGTAGGAAGACCACTTTTTGGAAGTCATGGAAAATACTGTTGGTTTATCTCATATTTCTAACATCCTTCTAAAAACACTTTTTCCCTTGTAAATTATCCCTCTACCTTCATTATAAAATCCTTTTACTAATATCCATTTTCTCTTTTGGAAAATCATTCTCCCTTTGTAAAAACCCTTTCCCCTAATTAACTCTGTCACTTTCCTAGCCAAAACCCATTTTCTCTAGCTTTAAAACCCCTTTAACTAGTTATTAACCTCATTCTCCTTATTTAAATCCCCTTCTTCTTGATTAAATTCCCCTTTTTCCAATAAAACACCCAAACCTTCTTTCGCATAGTTTTTAATGTTTAAAATGAATCGAGCCCCAATTTATAAATCCTTTCTCGATATATATTTCTAACATCCCATTATTTATATCCCCTCACATTAATATAAAAAATTTCCCAATATTATATTTTCATTAAACTTCCGCTATTATATTAATCTCCCATTTACTATATTAACCCCCTACCATCTTCATCTATTAAACCATTGCATATCCCAAACATTCGTATATATCATACCCGTATTCCTATTAACTCCTGACCCCACCACGTTGGCAGCTTCCAACCCTTACAACCGTCCGATCTCTGCTACCATATCCAATGGCCCCAATCCCTTTCACATCCCCCAACACTTCAAATTTTAAAACCAAAAGAAGATGCGAAATGGGCGGTTTTTTCCAATGTCTTCCCTACCACATGGCACTCCCATATTGTATCGCATCCTCCAATACAAAACCATTAACCACTTTCCTTCTGTGCGAAAACCACTTTCTCGCTCTTGCAACGTGCGATAAAACATCCATCCCATATTCCCATAAAATGAAAATCATTCGCTGTTTGAAGTATGCTCTTACATAGTGTGATCAACCACTGTAAATAATCCTTGCACTATTTGATAAAATTTTCAACCCTGCGTATAATTGATATGCTCAACTTGCATTTTGACAAGTCAACCTTGTTTAAGAGCCACACCAACACCATTTCGAATAATCCCAGCATTTTCCAATGGAATCCCAACTGTTACCTTCAAAATTTCTCATCTCTGGGAAATTATAGTAAATTCCAAAGCCATTTGACACCAGAATATAGGTCTCCATAGTCCACATACATCTCTATTCCTTTAAATCCACATCGCCCCCATGCAAAAGCTGTGTTTCATTAATTGTTGTTTTATTCTTGCAGGTTATTATCAAAATAGAAAGTCAGACAAACCGTTTTAATACTAGTCACAAAATTGGTTTTCCCCAGATTCTCGGAGTTTAATTCAAAGGATTCATCGAACAACAGTTTGTGTACAAAGAGAAAATCAAATCAAATCAGAGACAGAGAAGAATAAGGAAAGTTACACTGTGATGTTTAAAAGAGATAAAAACCTCTACCTCAGCAACAACAGATTCACATTGTTAAAAGAAGTCAAACATATCTTTTATTAAAATCCAATTTTACTAAAAAACATAAAAGAAGGATGAAAATATGCAAAGGATGAAGTTATTGTGGAAAGTAAAATAATAGTCATGGTAAGAGAGAAACAGGTTAAAGAGCAAGCAGTCAAGTCAAAGTTAAAAGTAGAGTAACAGATAAAGGTCAAAAACATAGTTAAAATAAAAAGTAGAGGAAGAGGACATCGTAAGAGACAAATGAGCATGAGAGAAACCAACAGATAACAAAATTCAAGTAAAATAGGACATCTTTTAGGTAGTTGAAAAGGTGTCACTACCTTTTAGCATACAGATATTTCCTTTCTTATAATAAATTCTGATTATTTAAATAGGATATTTTGTATTATTTTTTTTATAAATACTTCATAACTTGAAGTATTAAGTGTGGATTGTGGATTGCTAAACATTTCTATAGATGTACTAATCTAAAACAGAGGGTTCATTGTACCATTTTCAAGTCAGCAGTCTGGATTGAGCAATAAAGGCATTATATTATAAGATTCATGTGTTGGGCCACTTTAGTGAATTAATTTCAATTGTTCTTTGTTATTATCTAAAGTTTTCACATTCTTGCATGCTTTCTAAATCTAAATTTATAGCAAGAATATTATTTCAGATTTTTTTTAAAAACACTATGTCTTGAACTATTATTTCATTTTCATTTTTTCTACTGATATCTAGATTAGGGAATTCTTCATTTCTCCCTAGTTCCGATTGACATCTTTCATTTCCCTCATTATCCGGATCTGAGAATCCTTAATTGCTCTATCATCTCGACTGAAACCATTTCATCATCTAGCCTAAAGATCTGAACCAGCTTAGCTACCTTGCCTTGTGAACACTTCCTTTAGAAAATTGATTCTGCTTTTTTGCTTGATACATTGACTCCATTAGCCCAATGTAAAACAAACCTACATATATCCATCTGAATTAGTAATTCCACCACCAAAACAAACTCAAATAAAAACCAATTAATCTTACATAACTAGCCTAAAATCAATTAAAAATAACAAAGTTAAATCATTAAGAGAGAGCCCTCTCTGAGCATTAGGAAGGCTAGATCTTGATCTCAAAAGTAGGTTTGTGATTACCTCGGTGAGTTCTTTCTTTAACCTCGGGAAATTGCTGAGTGATAACATATTGGTGACCATACTGGGGAATATCAATCTATTCCTTCAAAAAAAATATATACAATAATCAGATCTGATCTATGATGGTGGACGGTGATCAGACACACAAAGATTAAATTAATCCACCTAGAAACTCCAACTCCAAATAATTTTCAAAATCAAGACTCCACTGGAGAAATGAACCTGGAAGAACATCATGGGAATATCAGGTTTTCAACTTGGATCTTAATCCAAGACATTATGTTCTTTATTATCAAGAAATTTTTTCAATGTATATTGTATTTTAGTAATGATCTTAGACTAATATTTGATTATTTTCCTTTGAAGATTGTAAATATAAAATATCCTTATCCATTTAAGCAGCTTTATTCTAAAACTTATAATGATCATCTTCCAATTGGCACGTCTCAAGTAATTAAGACTGATCTTACAATCCCTGTACATATTTCTGTACATTATAAAGTCCCTAATAGATATAATCCCCTTATCTTACCTCCTATACTCCATGATTTCCCTCATAATTATTACATATATATCCACACGATTGATGGAGAAAATGGTAATTTCACTACTGAAAACCATATTCAAGGTTTTGAGAATTATCTGGATCTATTTCAGACTTACGAAAATGATGTTAGAATCAGGATTTTTTCTCTTTCTTTGCAGAGTAAAGTAAAGAGTTGGTTCAAAAATTTGCCTATTGCAAGCATCACGAATTTCCAACAGTTTGTAAAATTTTTCCTTGATAGATGGATAATCAAAGTTAATATTTTCATAATCATAGAAGAATATAATCAGTTGAAAAGACATCCAAATGAGTCAATACAACAATTTTCTAACAGATTTAATCGATTTTATTATTCAATGATAGAAAATATAAGACCTCCTCATGATTCAGCTCTCTTGCGTTATCCAAAAGCATTTGATCTGGAAATAGAATTTCAGCTAAGAGAAAGAAACCCCTCAACACTTGAACAAATGCAGAACATTGCAGTAGATGTAGAAGTTCATCTGCTAATTAGAAGGGAAAATTTGAAAGTAGAAGCAGAGAAGAAAAACATTGCAGAGGTAAAACTTGACATTTTGGTAAATAAAATAGAGGAAATGATACAAAAGATCACTATGAAAGATGAATTTTTTATTCAAGATCACCATGAACCACTTATTTCAAGAAAAGAAAATGTTGCACGCCATAAAAAATTTCAGGTAAATTCTAATTACCATAGATCAGCAAATGGATTTACATATCAATATGTAGAAGAGCAGTTTGCTAATCTAATGTGTATGTTGGATGGAATTCCTTCCTTTAATGATTTTCCTATGTATGATCATTATGATGAAAATTATGTTCTTCAACCTCAAGCTAACTTTACAGAGAAATCAGTAACTAGTTTTGGAAATGGGGAAATGTAGTTTCAACGGCTTGAATACATTGATCAACCAATACAGATCATCTATGAAAATGAAGAAGAAAATGCAGAAATTTTTGAGATAAGTGAAGGGTATTTAACTCTTTGTTTTGCTTCATTTCAGTTCATTAGAGAAAACTTTAAAACAATCAAATATCAACAATATTTAGGCATTGATATTGACAACAAAGAAGAAAATAAAATTCTTAATCAGGATTCTTCAGTTTCACAATTACTGTTATCAAATTCCATTGAAACACATGATCAAGTAACACAAGAAAAGTATATATCACTATGTTTTGAATCATTTCATTTTTTAAAGAAAATGTGGTATAAGGATGAGCAGCCTGTAGTAATATATTAGTCCCATGGAAACCCATAAGTAATCGGTTGCAGCACCCTTTCCAAGTTTTTCATGATCCAATAGCAGATATGTTGGATGATAAATGCACTCAGAATCATTCTTCATTAATTAACTATGAGCTTCAAGATCAATATGATAAAGGTTTCATTAGACAAACATTTTCATCACAAAGCTTATTTGAAGATTAGAAATTAAATTTGCAGAGAAATAGTAGTTTAGTTTCATGGTATAGAGGCCATCCAGAACAGATGTACAGTTTCTTGGATCTGTTTAACATCAGTACATACACCTTTGAAGATCCTTTTGAACACTTTTTAGAGTCAATAAAGAAAATTGAGTATTTCCTTATCTTCACATTTGTTGACAAGTTTTTAATGATTTGCAGAAATTCAGTTTTGATTATAAACAAGTAAATGCAACAAAATACATCAATGTATATAATGCTTGAATGGTTGCATTGGTTGTTTCATTTTACCTAACCAGCAGTTGGACATCTGATAAGAGTAAGTAGGTAGGATTTCACTTTGATTAAAGTTATTTTTCAGTAGCAAGTTTATTTTAGTTTTCAAGAAAGTGTTGAAATAATTCATTAAGATTTGAAGATGAGGAAAATACTCTAAGGTCTTGATGATCAAGTAATTTTGTTTGAAGGTTGGAGTATTTTATCATGTATCATATTTCAATTTGCAAAAAAGGGTGTGATTTCAGTTCAATATTTACAAACATAGAGATTATACAACAAAGCATAAGCAGGCTCAGGATTGGCCCAATGGATCAGGCTACTAGTCGATGGTGTTCTTGACATCTCACAAGGAGATTCCATCCCTATGTGAAGCCACTGTTAGGGTCCTATAATATTAGGATTCATAATAGTGAATTGATTACATAGAAATTTGCAGTATTGTACATACCTTTTCTTTCTTCAAATGTTTTCCCATATTTAAAAAAAAATGAAAAGAGGGTAAAGTCCTAAAAGAACAATCAAAGGAAAAAAATAAACAAAGATAAAAAAGAATATTAAATATGAACCCCACCAAAATAGATCATGAAAGTGTTGCACATTCAAATGCCACTACTATTAGTTTACTTTTGAAAATAACATTGTGTACAGCTTGTCAAAAATGCCACAATCCATGATAATCATACAGTTTAATCTTGATTATTCATGCTTTAAATTACAAGCTGATAGTTAGAGAATAAAGATCTAGCCAAATTGTTTAATCTTGGCAGATTAGTAGTTAGGTAGAGAATAAATGAGCTCATGAGTTTAATCTGAGCCTTTGGAAGTTATAAGATTAGAAGTAGATAGTTTTCTTACTTAAATAAATAAAGGGTCAACAAACCTAAATGTGCCCAAGAAAAGAAATAAAATGATAAGATAAAGAAAGGGTAGGTAGAGCACTTTTTGCAAGTCATGGAAAACACTGTTGGTTTATCTCATATTTCTAACATCGTTCTAAAAACACTTTTTCCCTTATAAAATATACCTCTCCCTTCATTATAAAATCCTCTCACTAATATCCATTCTCTTTTGGAAAATCATTCTCCCTTTGTGAAAACCCTTTCCCCTAATTAACTCTGCCTTTTTCCTAGCTAAAATCCCTTTTCTCTAGCTTTAAAACCCTTTTACCTAGTTACTAACCTCATCCTCCTTATTTAAATCCCCTTCTTCTTTATTAAATTCCCACTTTTATAATAAAACACCCAAACCCACTTTCCCATAGTTTTTAATGTTCAAAATGAATTGGGCCCCAATGTATAAATCCTTTCCCGAAATACATTTCTGAAATCCCATTATTTATTTCCCCTCACGTTAATATAAAACATTTCCCAATATTATATTTTCATTAAACTTCCGCTATTATATTAATCTCCCATTTAATATATTAACCCCCTAACCCCTTCATATATTAAACCATTGCATATCCCAAACATTCGTATATATCATACCCCTCTTCCTATTAACTCCTGACCCAACCACGTTGACAGCTTCCAACCCTGACAACTATCTGATATCTATTGCCATATTCAACGGCCCCAATCCCTTTTTCATCCCCCAACACTCTAAAGTTTAAAACTAGAAGAAGATGTGAAATGGGCGGTTTTGTCCTCCCTACCACGCGGCGCTCCCATATTGTGTCGCATCCTCCAATCCAAAACCATTAACCACTTTCCTTCTATGTGAACCCACTTGTTCGATCCTGCAATGTGCGATAAAACCTCCATCCCATCTGTGTATAAAATTAAAATCATTCACTATTCGAGCTATGCTCTTGCATAGTGCAATCAACCACTGTAAAGAATCATTGCTCTATTTTATAAAAATTCCTACTCTACGTATAATTGACATGCCAAACTTGGGTTTTGATAAGGCAACCTTGTTTAAAGCCACACCAGCACCATTTTGAATAATCCTAGCATTTTCCAATGGAATCCCGACTGTTACCTTCAAAATTACTCATATCTGTGAAATTATAATAAAGACTAGAGCCATTTGACACCAGAATATAGGTCTCCACAGTCCATAGACCTCTTTGTTCCTTTAAAGCAACATCGCCCCCCTGAAAAAGTTGTTTTTCATTAACTGTTGTTTTATTCTTGCAGGTTATTATCAAAATAGAAATTTGGACAAACCGTCTTAATAATAGTCACAAAACTAGTTTTCTCTAGATTCTCGGAGTTTAATTCAAATGCTTCATCTAACAGCTGTTTGTGTACAAAGAGAAAATAAAATCAAATCAAAGACGGAGAAAAATGAGGAAAGTTACACAGTGATGTTTAAAAGAGATAAAAACCTCTACCTCAGCAACAACAGATTCACATTGTTAAAAGAATTCAAACATATATTTTATTAAAATCAAATTTTACTAAAAAATAGAAAAGCAGGATGAAAAGATTTAGATGATGAATTTACTATGCAGGTAAAGAACAGTCATGGCAAGAGAGAAACATGTTAAAGAGAAAGTAGTCAAGTCAAAGTGAAAGGTAGAATAACAGATAAAGGTCAAAAATAGAGTTAAAATACAAAACAGAGGAAAAGGACAGCATAAGAGACAAACCAGGATGAGAGAAACCAACAGATAATAAAAATCAAGTAAAATAGGGAAATATTTCAGTCAGTTGAAAAGGTGTCACTACCTTTTAGCATCTATATATTTCATTTCCTAGAATAAATCCTGATTAGTTAAACATGATATTTTGTATTAATTTTTGTATAAATACTTCATAATTTAGGTTATTGAGTGTGGATTATGGATTGCTAAATATTTCTATAGATTTATTGATCTGAAACAGAGGGTTCATTGTACCATTTTCAAGTCAGCAGTCTGGAATGAGCAATAAATGCATTATATTACAGGATTCATGTGTTGGGCCACTTCAGTGAAGTACTCTCAATTGTTCTTTATTATTATCTAAAGTTTTCACATACTTGCATGTTTTCTAAATCTAAATGTATAACAGGAATATTATTTCAGAATTTTTTTAAAAACACTCTGTCTTGAACTGTTATTTCATTTTCATGTTTTCTACTAATATCCAGATTGGGGAATTATTCATTGCTCCCTAGTTTCGATTGACCTCTGTCATTTCCCTCATTATTCGGATCTGATAATCCTTAACTTCTCTCTCATCCTGATTGAAACCATTTAATCAACCAGCCTAAAGATATGAATTAGCTTAGCTACCTTTCCCTTCCTTCAGAACCTTGATTCTGCTCTGTTGCTTGATACATTGACTCCATTAGCCCAATGGAAAACAAACCTACATCTATCCATCTAAATTATTAATTCCACCACCAAACCAAACTCAAATCAAAACCAATTAATCTTACATAACTAGCCTAAAATCAACTAAAAATAACAAAGTTAAATCATTACGAGAGATCCCTCTCTGAGCATTAGGAAGGCTAGATCCTGATCTTAAAAATAGGTTTGCGGTTTCCTCAGTGAGTTCTTTCTTTAAACTTGAGAAATTATTGAGTGATAACAAGATGCAAAATTGAATAGAGAAGAGAAAAAATCAAGCAAATGTTGAGACAAAATAAGATGGTTTACATTAAATCAATTTTCCTAAGGAGGAATGAGACGACGACCAAAAATATTATCTAGGTTGCAATGACAATATTATAAGTAAGAAGGGTTTTAATTGAACCCTATAATTCTAAATTATGGCAACGAAATAGAAGAATACAACTACCTTTTGTTTAGTGTATCTCACTTTTTAAAGCAGGTGAAACGAGGTCGCAACCCTGAACCTGTTAAAACTAAGGATGATAAGTTTGCTATCAATATTATATGATAAAAGGTATAAAAAATTCAAAATAGAAATGATTTATCCTTTCAAGGATTTTTATAAAATGATAAGATATGTCTTGGGTTATACCCATAATCCAGGTAAAACCTAGACCTCAGAAGTTGTGGTTGAAAACACCCAATTCGAGCCTATTCAAGAAAACAAAGAAACTTTTAAGTGGGAAATATTTTATTTGTCAACAAAAATAAAAATAAAACCTCCAATTATAAATAAATATCACAAAAGTCACAGATATTACCTAAGAATTAAAATAATAAAAAAACAATGGAAGAGGGAAACCCTAGTGAAGCTACTTGAGGAGCCCTACTGGTGGATGAACTAAAGCTATATCCTAAAATTTGAAGTTGAATACATTAAACCTTTTTCAAGGACAGATTAATCCTTACAAAATAATTCTCTCCAAAAACCCTATACTTGCAACTTCAAACACAAACAATCAATGAATAATTGCAACAGTGGAAAATTAATGAGGAAGGAGGAAAACATCCTCTGTCAATAACTCAAGAAAAGTTTGTAGATGACTGTTCCCTGGTGAGAAAGGCTTCACCGCCACCAAAAGCCACATAATTTCTTTCACTTTAAAAGTATTTGTTAGTGAGGATAGTACCTTTTCTAGGGAAGGTAAGGCCATAAGTAGAAAAAAACATATGAAAGTAACAACCTCTAAACCCTCATTTGTTCCGGTAGAGCACTAAGTAATGAAACACTAGAATGAAAATGACAATAGAGACAGATATGTCGAGGGGTATTTACCCTAACCAAATGACCAAATAAATCACCATCGTCATATTCTTCAACATATATCTCAACTGTTACTGGTCTACTCTATCACATGTCCAGGTGAAGTGTCCCAATCGAGCCACAATTCTAGGAATGTAAGCCTGCCAAGTTGCAAAAGGGCCCATGAAACAAAGTTTTTATGTGGAAAATTTGGGGTCTGAAAGTTATGGATTACCATAACAAAACAAATAAACCATGATGATAAATATTCTAATGCTAAGGTTTAAAATTTATAAAATATCCCAAGTCATAACAACAAACAACCATAGTGTGTCGATGACCCATGGGTGTTGCAATAGCCATGATATGGTATTGACTTATCAAGAGGGATAATTGATATGATATGTTTATATATGTGTACAATGTCCCTATAAAATGACATCAAATATTTAAAAACAACCTTTCTATGACTATTTAATGACCATGGGGGATTCAAGAAAGTTTTGTAAATCAATGCAACAATAGATAGAGACTTAAGGAAGATATATTAGGTGTGGGTTCCTTAACAAGAGATATACCTTACACCTCAATAATAACACAATAATTGAATGAATTGAATTAAATGTTTTCTAGCAAGTGACTTTGTGATGATCATACAGGGAGAACTGTGAAGGAAAGAATGTCAGTGTATAATGCTTTTAATACACTCCTTTTCTCATGACATAATGAGACTATTAAACTAATAAAAAGTATATAGATTAAGAAAACAAATTATGTCGTATTTATTTAATGGAATCATGAGGTACATGACATTGTTATACGCTGATTAGTGCATATTAACCAATTTACTAATATGATTGTGTTAGGGTTTATAAAATTTGGGTTTACACTTTTATAATATTACGATTTATAATATTGGGTTTTTAATATAGAGGATTTATAATATTAAGGTTTAATATTATGCTTTATATTTTATAAGCCTAATAATATATTGGGTTTTTAATATTGGGGTTTATAATAGTGGGTTTAATATCAGGGTTTATAATAGTGGGTTTAATATCAGGGTTTATAATATATGGTATTTAATATATAGGGTTATAATATTAAGGTTTCTATTATTGGGTTTAATATTAGAGTTTATAGCATTTGGTTTATAATATAGGGAATTTAATATATAGGGTTTAATAATATTAGGGTTTATAATATTACAAAATTAGTAAACCTTATTTACTAATGTGGTTGACTATGTTGGATTGTGTTTGACTATGTTTAATAGTCAACACTCTTAAAAATATAGTGATATGTGGTTTAATGGCAAGTTTTGTTGGGTGAAACCAACGAGACCAAGGTTCAAATCTCATTGAGTATATGGCCTTCTATGATCTCGGCTAAAGGAGTAGGCTCCCCCATTTACTTTGGGACCTTGGCTCTTGCTAAATCATAATATTCGATCTATCTGGCTTGCAGGTTGCTGGATATGCTATTGGTGTTATAGGGCAGCCATGAGGATTGATCCTCAGATCTCCCTTAGATTACTCTAAAGAGTTACTCATTCACCATTGTAATAAAAAAAAAATATTCAACACTCTTAAACCTCAGTCAAACCATTGATAAATATTATTTATTAATATTAATAATCAAACATGTTGTGTTGTCACAATGGTACATTTATGTATCCAATGTCCCAATGGGAAAAACATTGTGGCAATGTTACATTACATTGCAATTTATCCAATGTTGCAATGAGACATTACAAAATTATTCATCCAAATTTACTAATGTGGTCGTGCATGTTCTTGATACATGTATATCGATGTATATTAACCACATTTACTTATGTGGTTGTGCATGTGCTTGATATATGTCGATCGATGTATACCAACCATATCTACTAATGTGGTTGTGCTAGGGTTTATAACGTTTGGTTTTATAATATTGGGGTTTAAACTATTGGGTTTATTATCACGATTTATAATGTTGGGTTTATAATATTAGAGTTTAATTTTAGGGTTTATAATATATAAGGTCTACAATATTGGGGTTTAATACAAATATTTTATAATATATTGGGTTTATAATATTGGGTTTAATATTCAGTTTTATAATATTAGTTTGAATATTAGGGTTATAATAATACAAAATTAGTCAATCATATTTACCAATGTTGTTGACTATGTTCGACTATGTTTGATGATGTTTGAGAGTCAACACTCTTAAACTTTGGTTAAAATTAATTTCATATGAATATTATTAATTAATATTAATAATCAAACATTTTATGGAATTCGAATGGTACATAAATCTATCCAACATCTTAATGTGACAAACATTCTTGAAATGCTACGTTACATTAAAAAATTTCTAATGTCACAATGCTACATTATAAAATCATTCAAACACATTTACTAATGTAGTTGTGAATGTGATTTATATATGCCGATTGGTGATCCAGGTGGATATTGGTGGCCACCCGCCTATTCCACTCTGACCCCCACCATTGTTTCTTTCAGTTTTACAGTTTCCTTAATTGTAGCACAATTTACTGTTTTTGGCAGTTTTTCGGGTCCTAAACTTCCAAAGCCATTTTGAGGCCCTAAATGATCTATTTTGGGCATGAATGATCTACGGAATATGAGTCAGAGACTCAATATTTTTAGACATAAATTGTAGTCCTTAGATAGATCTTTCTAACAAGGTATGATGTGCGTCAAACAGAGATAGTATGGCAAGGTTATGACCCCGGGAAATTGATGTACCAATTTACCCCGACGGGGCCCATAGTCTGGTGTTTCATCTCCTAGGGTTAGGTTTTTCAATGTTTAGGGTTTTCCATTTTCTCTCAATAACAAATAGGGCTTCGAGCCTCATTGTAACACAGTTTAGAGACATGTAGGCTACACATCTCTTCTCAAAGATAAGCTACCAACGCCCTAGCTAGTTTATTTCCATTATGTTTGTAAGCATATTTTAGTTATGAGAAATTAATGAAATGAAGTATTATTTCTATTGCATATCTGTGTTTATGTGTATGTATGTATTTTATTACGTTCTTGCATAATTATGGATCAATTGGCGTATATCAACCACATTTACTAATGTGGTTGTGTTAGGGTTTAGAACATTTATTTTAATAATATTAGGATTTAACATACAAGATTTATAATGAATATAATTTTTAATATTAGAGTTTATAATATCAGGTTTACGATATACGATGTTTAATATATAGGGTTTAAATATTGGTTTTCTATTATTCAGGTTTAATATTAGGTTTGAAATATTTTCGTTTAATATACTATACTTTATAGTATATTGGGTTTACAATATCGGGTTTAATATACTTGGTTTTATTGTATTATGTTTAATATTATGATTTAATATCACGGTTAAATCCCTACCATAAACATAATAATTATTAATGTGGTTTATATACGCTTATTAGTGTATATCAGCCACATTTTCTAATGTGGTTTTGCTAGTTTATATAAGAATTGAGACTAAATTGACAAAGAAAATATTTTTTCTGCACATAGATTTTATCTTTGAGTATTTTTTATTTATGTAAATACTTATTGGATTGATTTCAACTTGATAGAATTTCATATTTTGTCTAAGGTCTTCATCCTACATAATTTTTTCTTCATTTTTTTTTAATTATTTCATTTATGTCAATGTACCAACCATTATGTTGAGATGTTATATATTCTTGCATGGAAAACAATTTTGTATCCATCTATTTTAATTTATGTAGTCAATTGGCATAATACCTATCTTACCAAGGGAAACAAACTTGTTTAAACCAACATCATAAGGTAATTTTAGGGTAATATGTTCTTATTTTGACTCTTAGTTTCTCTAATATAATTTTTTTCTAAACTATTTCAACTTTCCTCCTAAATGTTTTTTAGAGTAGATTCCTCAATTTCCAAATTTACATTTTATTTTTTGGAATTTTTTCTTCATAAAATGAGCGTTTTTATTATTTGTTTATTCAAACACGATTTCAGATCATAACTACAATCAATAAATGATTTGAAATTAGCATGCAATGGAAAATGCAAATCAAATGCAAACTGATCTAATCCAATGGAAGGTTCAAAAATAATTTCCATGAAACAATATATATAGATATATATATATATATATATATATATATATAGAGAGAGAGAGAGAGAGAGAGAGAGAGAGGAGGGAGAATATTCCACTAACTACTATTAGTATCAAATGGAAAGTAGAATTTAAGGATTGAGGATGGCCTACATACCATTAAGATCTTCCTACTCCATGTTAAGTTTGATGTAAAATGAATGGAAAGAGTGAAAAGAGTAGGAATAGCACCCCAACAACTATTCTTTGCACACAACCCAAGGGAAAATTTTTGGGACCATGCATATCCTACAAACTACAAAGAGAATACATTATTTACATCAAGTTGTTAGCATGTGAAATATAAGTGAGAAATAACAAAACTACAAGAGAATGGTCCACTTGATAAATTATAAAATGCTACAACCAACAAGTGTTAAGAGAGCTAAGAGAAGAGGGAATAGTTAATATCTAAGTCTATATCTAGAGAGTATAAATAATTTGGTCAAAAATGGATTCTTTATTCAAATAATAAGATATATTACACTACAAGAAAAAAACACAATATATTAATTTAGGATTTCTCTTTATACAAAATAACATGTCTCTTCATCTCCAAGTGACCATTGGTATCCCAGGTGACTCTTTAATTTCCATCGTTCTTTACAAATTTTTTGTCATCCCCAAAATAAGAGGATGCAGATGTATATATAATAAAATATTCAAAATGATAAATATATTTCATTGATGTATATGTAACCCATAAGTGTTTCCTTTAGTACCTCCAAACCAACCAATATTTTTGGGAACTAGTCTACATTATGCATGACAATTTGGTGACTTGCACTCCATAGGCATTCTATCTTTTCCTTAAGAGTTTTTCATTCACAATTATTTTATTTTTTCCTTAGTCTTCTTGATTGGAGGTTGTTCCATGTTTCATCCCCTTCATTGATTCTCCATATTTGCACATATGTCTTCTTTGAATGTTCCATATTCATTCTCTTCTGCATTGTCTTAGATTTATTTTATTTTTCTTCTTCCATTTAACTTTCTTCCCTTCTTTATGTTGTGCACATTTATAATTAAAAACCTTTGGAGTAGAGTTTTGATGTTTTTTTTCACTTGGTGCTTCTATGGAAATAATGGATTTTATTTTCTTATTGTTCAAATATCCAATTTGACACAAGGAAAACCTAATCAACGCTTAATGTAAATGATTTATATGTTCCATTTATTAAAGGAATGATATCTAAAAATACGGGGTGGCTTAAAGAGAGTGGAAGAATGTGTGTTATTAAGTTATCGACAAGTTTTATTCTTTGAAACATATGAATATCCAATGGTTTTAGTCATGCATTTTCACGGAAGAGTTTTCTTCCATATATTCTCATTAACCCTGCTAATAAATATTGACATAAGACATTTAAAATCATGAAATAAATTATGATGTGATCCTCCCTAGGGTTGTAATAGGGGCATATGATCCCATAAAATATAGAGTATAATAAGTATGGTGGTCATTTAATGCAATGTGAATTAGGTCGAAAATGTTATTATTAAATAATTTCCATTAGGTAGTTATCATTTAATTAATTAATATGGCCTTATTAAAGAAGGCACATTAGGTATTTCAAACATTTGATAGCTATAAATAATGATGGAGTACTATTTATTGAGAATTTATGAGAATATTATCAGATTGGAGCTTAGCTCATTAGGAGATTGGCGTCTCAAAAGGGAAAAATAATAGGATTGATCCTTTTGTAAATAATCAATATATGATGTTTCCTTGCCTCAGGGGTATTTTAATTCATTATGTAAAAGGCATTTTCTTTAAATTCTTGGTTATATTTCTTACAATTCATTTTTAAGAGAAGTGAACATTAGAAGTGGTATTAAAGCACTTCGTAAGTCACATTCAATAAAAAAATTCTAATTGTTTTAATTCCATATGTAAAAGATATTTTATTTGAACTCTTTGTTATATTCCCTACAATTCATTTTTAAGAGAATTGAACATGATTATAATTGGTATTAAAGCACTTTGTAAGGCACATTCGAGAAAACAAGTTCGTTTGGTTTTTTTAGTAGTTGGATCCATGAGTGAGCTACATTTTGAGAAATGTTTTATATAATTTACACAAACTAATTACATGTCTATTTTCTCCTTGAAGGAATATTCTATTTAAAAAAAATAAAAATTGATTCAATTGGATTTTGGATGAGTGAGATATTGATTTTGAAATTTGTTATCATTTTAGGGATTTTTTATGATCATTGCATGTATTGAGGAGTATATATACTTTGATAGATCTCAGATATTGAAAATGCATTGATGTGATTTGATATATAATTTATATGGATTTGATTTGGTATATTATATTATATATTTTCAATCAATATTGAAGGAACTATAGTCCTTGTAAATTTCTACACCACATCTTGGAAAAACCAAAGAATAACCATGTAAGCATATTTATTAGGAATTGAATCAACTAAAAGAACCATATAAAATCCTAAGCAAGCATTGGATAACATCATCATCAGTGAGGAATAGAATCATATTATCAATGAGTAACATACACAAGAAATATTTTCCTATAATGATTTAGAAGAAACTTGTGAACATTGGTATCTATAAGGTTGTCATTTATGGGAAGAGAACTAATCTAAACTTTTCTTTAAGGACTATTTTCCACCATATCAATAAAACAAAATTAAGGAAATATAAGAAAATATGGTACTTACGAATTTATAGAATGCTTCTTCTATAGTAGTAGATTTCGTTTTGGAGCCATCCTTTTCAGGGAAAGTTTTAAGGATGGAAATTTATCTTAGAGTTTAGAAACCTTGGTGAATCTCACTAGTCCCTAATAAGAAAAATGTAAAATATGTGTTGATATCCTTGTAAAAATATTCAAATTTCTAATGATTTTATATGTAGTCTCTATAAATTTTTGGTAACATTGAAGGTACAATAATTACATGTTATAAAATTTTGGCGAAATTGTTTTATAAAAAATCAAAATTGGCAGTTCTATTTTTGGAAAAATCATGAAAATTAACCCACCTAGGAATATTAGCCACTAAATTTTTCCTTTTTTATTTTAAAACTCTATAAAGGATTTTTTTTCTTTAGATGGTCTTATTTATTTGGATCCATCTGAGCATGATGGGGATTTGGAGAAAAACACTCAATGAATTTTGTAACTCTAATATCACCAATGAGGAGTTAATATGAGCATCAGGAATTAGGTAATGAGATTCTTGAATTACTTAAACATTGAAGCCAACATTTTTACATGGGATTTTGGTTCCTTCCCCTATTTCAGTGTTATAGTTAGCTCACTATATGGGACCCTAGTTATGGATGAACCCCTTATGGAGATACTTCTTAGATCATTTCACTTCAAACATTGAGGGCATCATCTATACATTGGACCTTGGCATATGATGTATATCATATATACAAGAATTAACAGAAATGATTCTTACATGGGGATGGAATATTGGGATCCTCCCAAGAGGTGAATAGGGGACTATGTACCCATTAGAGGTAAGAGTAGGATATGTATGGTTTCCATTTAATGCAATTAAATCTAATTCCATGATGTTATTTACTATTAAATAAGGCCCTTTTATGTAGTTATAATTCAACACGTATAATGTGGCTTCATTAACAAATGGCCACTAGGTAGCTAGAACTTCAGAACTATAAATAATAATGAATTCCACCTTATTGAGAGTGTGCGAGATTGGTATGATATTGGAGTTTTTTCTAATCAGGAGGTTTTCCCATTGAATAGGAAAGTGAAAATCGGTCAGTCCTTACACAAAATTCTTGCTCTATTATGTTATCCTATCTAAAATTTATTTTTATTAGTGCAAGAAATGATATTTTCTATTAATTCTTGGTTATAATGCTTATGATTTATTTCTTGCATTAGGTAATAGTAATAATTCTACCTATCTTAAACAAAAGTTTTAAAATATTTCTACATTAGATAAAAAATTTAATTCAAGCTAATATCATTAAGCATTCAAATGTATAATTCTTGAAATTCATGCCAAAATATTCCTATATTTTCCAACAATATCTATGTCAAAGTATTGTTGTAATTTTCATAGATATCTTGTATTAATTCAAGATCCATGGTAATGGAAAAGAAATGAGGTATGAGTCTTCATGTGTATGAATTTTTATACAAACATGTATAAATGAGCACCGTTCCTTCATTAGTTCTCTCTTATTTCCCTACTTCCTTCCTTGAACTCCTAGCTACACTATCTTCATCCCTTGGATTAGTATTTATTTCCTTGCTTCTTTATCTCCTGAATCTTAACTCTTCTTTCTGATCACTCTTCTCTTATCCTTCTCTACTCTTATAAATTCACTCTTTTTTTATTTTTATCTCATCCCCCCTTCTTCTAATCCCCCATCCACACATTGGTTTATGTTGTTATATGCTCAATATCGATATGCATCAATCCAATTTCCATGAACAACATCATGATTTGAAGTGGAATAGCAACTAACAATATTCCTTTGGGTCCAATTTCTGAATTCCTCTCCATGCTTTGAAAGATTCATGAGAACTAATGGTAAATTTGATTAAATATCCTTCTTTTACTTTCCTAAACCAAAAGTCAATTGTGGTTTTGAATTTGACTAGGAAATTTAGCCTAAAATTATTTTCTTGACTCCAACATTATTTCTTCTGGTCACAAGACATGATTAGTCACTTCATATCTCTCTATCCACTCCCGAAGAAAACAAGGAAACCTATTAAATAAAATTTCACGCATATCTAAAAACATGTACTTGTGCATCCATATTTTGGTGTTGATTTGGATATTTTTGGTCTCCTTCTGTACAAACTCCTCATATTTATAATAAAAAAAATCCTATATATTATTTCTTAATCGATTCCATAGTCTATCCTTATTCTTTTTACATTAACTTGAAAATTAAGGCCTAGGAAATGGAACCAATTGTTGGCACAAGGATTCAAACACAAGGTATGAAAACCTTGGCAATAAATACCGTTTAATCATTATAACTTTCAATGTCTAATATTTGGGCAAGGCCTCTCCCAAGATGATCACAAGAATTATAGTAATAGAGTATCAAAGTTCTTCATGAAAATACACTAGCATTATACCTCTACACATTCATGTTAGAGCCTATACAATAAATCTTGGATAAAAATTCCATAGGAAATATTTACATAAACACACAAGATTTGATTCAACCATAAATATGCATTCAAAACCTAAACACCTCATTCAAAAAAAAATTGTAGAAAGATTCACATAAAGAGTCATATTAAAGAATCCATTAATACACCATATAAAGCACTCAACATGACACAAAACACTCACAAGATAATAACCAAATAATAAATCCCAACAAATTCATTCATGGAAAAAATCCTTACTTCACATACATTAGCCTTAGGCCTCCCACCATATGCATAGATCTAGAAAGTACAACTTAGAGCTCTCATACTCAACAAAAGATATTTCTCCCCAAAAAAAATCCCTCCCTTACAATATTTACATGCTTTATAGTGAGACATTTTTAGACCAACCATAACTTTCAATAGATTAGTTACAAAAATAGTTAGAATTACAAAAATCCACATAAGTTTATTAAAATAGTTTGTGTGATACTCCAACATTAGTTTAATTCATGCAAGTGAATCTATGTAGTATAAACCTTTCTTTTGTTTATCACATCTTACATGTAATCCAATTCTCATGCACAAAACACTAGTACATTTCTTCAAAGGAGTCCTTTCCTTGGTGCTTATTTACATATGCTATGTTTAAACTCCATGTTAAGCACTAAAGGAATGATGCATCTCCCTCATATAAAGCACATATATGTGTAATGATAATTTTTTTCTTTCAAGTGTGTGTGTGTGTGCGCGCGCAGGACCATAAAATTGAAATGTAAATATTTACACCTTGGTTCAAGATGTGAGGGAGATGTGTTTTTTTATTTAGTATTAGTTTTGTTATGGGATTTAATAGAAGGGAATATTGTTGTAGGAACATTAAAAACACTTTTAGGCTAGAAATGGAACAATTGAAAGGAACAAAATTTGAGTTTTGGAAGATTAAGATGGATAATCTAATCATAAATCAAGATCTATGGGTTTCAATATGTTTAACCAAAATTTCTAGTTATGCTTATAGTCATATCTATATTGGAAATGGAGGTAAATAATATAGGTTCTTATAATAATAATAAAATATGTGGAAAAGGTTTAATGATATCTAGATATTCTTCATTGTTTCAAAAAAAGGAGGGATAAGGTCAAACTCTAACCCTAATATTCATCATTATTTTCGTTATTGTTCCAACTTTTTCTTTATAGTTTTAAATATTTTTAGTTGTGGCCAAGTTCCCAACTAGTTTTAAGTACAAATTTGTGATATCCCATATTTAAAAATGTTATCCACATTTGTTACACTGTAAAATACCTCTTCATCGTATTGTAGGAGAATACCAACTTGGAATGAAGTGAAACCATATTTCACAGGCTTATTTTCTATGGTAACATACCCCATAAATTGGCAGAATGTGTGCTAATGCAACCTAGTAAAATGGAATATTTTGTTAACCTAGGTATGCATGATCTATATCTTCAGAAAGGTCGTGTTACCTAAAATTCCCGAGCTCATGAAGGAAAATTTATAGTTAACTCATTGTGACTCTTTCATTTACTTAAATTTGACAATAAAAATCTGGAAAGAGTCACCTCAATCTCGTCTTTATAATTTTCATATACTAACAAAGACTACTATGCAGGGAAAGAGAAATAAAGTAGAGGAAATTTTATCCTTTTCCCAAAGTGAAATAGTGAATAAAATGGAAAATTTTGAGCCTCCCATTGGCTATATATTGGAGGCTAGGACACTATAACTAGAATCATAATTTGATCATTTTTATTCTACCAATATATTGTTGAGAGAGAGAGAGAGGAGCTAGGAGTTTGAGGGAGGATTGTTGCAACACAATGGTTGTAATATTACTTCTCATATTTAAAAATATAGATCCAATATTGTTTTTTTTACATCATGGTTCAAATGTTTACCTTCTTTGTGTTATGCTTCCATGATTTATACTAATAATTTGATACTAATGCATTTGATTTCTATATGTTGTTATATGTTAATATGTTGAATTCCTTAGGTTTACATATTTTGTGAAGATCCCTTGTTGTCTATCTTGTGTGCAGGTCTCATTCTTGGAGTTAGCAGATGGTTCTTTCTCTGCTAGCTTGACTGCTCCAACAGAGTTGTGCAAAGGACAAACACTTCTCCACTCATTCTTTCTTTGTCAATTCTTATCTAACTTCGTCATGATTGAGTGTGTATTTCTTGAATAGCTACATATCCCTTGATGTGTTTTCCTTAGGTTCCAGGAAACCTAAGAGGTGATTATGTCCAACTACCTGTGCTTTAATCCCTACAACAGAATTAGTGACTTCGCTGGTGATTGTTGTTTGATTCCTAGTTTTGATATCCTAGATCTCAGATATTTGGCTCTCTTTTCTTCTATATGTTCTTGTCATAATAAATACTTGTCATTCTACCTACTCACAACCAATAATTCTATTTTTGGCCCTTGTTTTGACCTAGGTTTTCATTTTTATGAGTTCAAATACTGTAATGCACCCTTAGTGTGCATTGTAGAGCCTTATAATGCCCTCCTTTTCCTAATACAGATTGTTACCCCTGTGTGAACAAGAGGCCTGTGTTACAGGGCCAAACCTCTGTTAGCCACCCAATTATGTCGATTTCATTGTTTGATAGTCTCATTTGTGGGTTGATCCTTGTATATTTTTTTTTGGGCCATGGTCATTTTGGATGCATGCATGTATATTTTTCTTTTGAAAAAAATAACTTAATTGCATTAGTTTCAAAATATATATATATATTTCTATCATTTTAGCTGGCTAGTTAAATTTTATTTGGGTTTGTTATCTAAGCGTTGCATGTCCCCATTTATTTTCTTGGTGTTAGAGTTTCATTAGGATTGTTTGGTTTTGGAAAAGGTGTACAATTACTCTTGCCCTATAGAAAGTATCCTTCATCGAATTGAACTTGAAAAGTTTATTTTCTGCATGGTTTGAGTTAGGTCTCATAAATTACATACATCAATACCCCTTCAAAGGCATTAATTAAGTACCCTTAAAATAAATCTCATACTATAATTTATTAGCAGCTATGTTTCATGATACACATATATTAGTTTAGAATAGAGCCTTGGGATAAGTTTTGTGAGTTAACTCCCAAAGACTGCAAAACTTAAATGAGTTTCATTAAAGAGAGAAAATCATGTTTCACTCACGTCATATGAAACCTCTCCTCTAACAAGGGAGTTAAGCGTGAGGCAACATCATGGTGTGAAAGAAGGTATCTCACATTCGATTTCATTTTGATGAGTTTTTTTGTGTACCGAGGACCCTTTCAAGGATATCAAAGCTGAATCGAGGACTCAAGTATCCTTCCTACACAACATACTTCCCATGATCATAATACCTAGTGATGTATGTGATTTGAGGTGAACTTAGTGGCCTTACTTCTAGGAAATAACACAGGGTGATTGGAGCAGGATTCCCTGGTACCTCAAAAGACAAACCTACTCTGTCTTTAGTTTTTTGGGAGGGTACTCGTCCTCACAAGATTTTTTAGGCCCTTGTTACCAAGTTCGAGGCAAAGCCCAAGAGTAATTGTAAATATTATATTATACCAACTCTCTCTTATATCCCTTCAATATTGGGTTTCATTTCCAACTAGTTATTGCTATCAGACAATATTTTCCCTTCGCTTCTTGTTTATCTCTTTTATATTTTATTTTTATTTTTAGGTGTGTTCTCTTTACTAATGATACATATATATATATATATATATATATATATATATATATATATATATATATATATATATATATATATGTATCACTCTTAATCTAAAATTTTGTTAAAATATATTTTTCACCATGGCTACATTCATCGCTTGTCGTTTCTCTCGACGATAGCAAGGCCTTACTCCATATACTATGGAGAAAGTCTCTAGTATCAAATACTGAATCACAAAATATGTCCCAAGAGACTCTTTTACTAGAAGACTTCTTTACTGAAGGTGTCTTTCCCCATATTAATCCTCAACTTACTGATCCTATTTAGCCTATTTTGGTTCATGTTGCACCCTTACCTGTCATGTCTTCATCAGTTTCCACTCCCATTGTCCTAATGACTATTAGTGGGTCACGATATTTTGTGGACACGTTTTCTCCACTGCAACTTCCCCCACCTACAAATAGTTCAATAAATTTGATTTATTATCCTAATATTCAAATTATGCCTAACCTAAGCATGCCAACTACACCTGCTATTGGTGGAGTTCAATACCTTCCTGCCTATACCCCCTTTGTGTGAGCTCCTGGACCTTCTTCTATCACCACTATAGCTGTTGTTAGTACGAGTACCTTCAACAATCCATTTGGTTGAAATCATTTTTTAAGTTCTAACCCCCAGGAAGTTACATCTAGGGGCAGTGCTTCTAGCATTTACATACCCATTGTGGGCATGAAATGCCCTATACCCCTATGGTACAATTTGGTCCTTCGCTAATTGATTTGTTTCCTCTTAGTGGGCATAATATAGGTGCTTTTCCTACACCCACTGTGCCTTATGTGCCCAACAACATCCCTCAACCTAGTCTTGTTGCATCTATTTGGACCCCACTTGCTTAATAGTCGTTGAATCAAGGAGGAAACTTCTATATTGGGGGAAACGAGTCCTTTGTTACCAAAAATATTATGCCTTATATCATACCACTTTGTATGATCCCACCTCCACCTCTAGGAAACTATTATCCATTGCAACCAATATACCCTCCTGGAAATTAGTTGACAAGGGGGGGCTCCTAATCCCTAACATCATCCTTCTCTACCCTAGTTTGATTCTTGGGCACCTATGAATTTTAACTTATTGGCTAATTTATACATCCCGAATCTATTCAAGTTAGCGAATGACCCCATCAACCATAACTTACTTTGGCCTCCGATCCCACATAGGATACCTATAGATATCTCGAATTTCGAAGGAAAACAAGGAGATGACCCGGAAACACATGTCACAACTTACCACCTTTGGTGTGTTTCAAACTCTATTATTGATTATAGTATCTAGCTTAAAATCTTCCCCTGCACCTTCAATAGAAACACTACTCAGTGGTACATTGAGTTACCACGAGTTTCAGTGAATAATTTAAATTCCCTTGCTATGGAAGTTCTAAAGAAATTTTAGTTACTTATCTGATATGAAACTAGAATGGAACTTTTAACTGCCTTTCGCCAAGACTCTTCCACCCATTTCTCCAATCACATCCATGAATGGAGACAATGATGGAGGTTTGTCGAGCCCCCATTCCAGATTACCTCTCAAAAGACTAGTTCTACAAATCTCTTCTACCTCCAATAACAAAGGATGTTTCCATAGATGGCATGGTTAATGTTATTTCCCTTAATTAGTTTTCTAAGAGGGTTTAGAGATTGGATTCAATGCTCCTAGATAAAAAATGAATTAAATCATATATGGTGAAATTTATCAGACCCCAGAGCCATGGCAGAAGAAATAAGGCAAAAAATAGCGCTCATAGGACCCCCACTAGGTAAGCGCAAGAGGCTAAGTATAAATTTTCAAACGAGCACATGCTTCTCTTAATGATCTAGCATTTTAGGGGTTTATTATCATCCATCTCTGCTCGAAAAACCCTCAGAAGCATTTCATCGATGGTAACTAGCACATGTAATAAGCGAGCACGAACCCCCAAAGTTGACGACTCAAACAAGATATTCCACCGGTTTAATGGCCCAGATTCATCCCGAGGGGGGTAATCGCTAAATCCCTCTCTCCACTCTCCTACCCATTGTAGGACGGTGGGGATCACACACAACGAGGGGGCAGTCTGTTGGCACCAAATCAAGCGAGCAATGAAGTTAAAGTTAAATAGTAACATGTCATCTCGTCGCTCCCATCCACCTATACCCTGCCACCACCCAATACCATTATTCCATGTGTCCCCCCATGACATCATCCCACATCAGCTAATCATTTCCCTCTCCCCCCTATAAAAACCCTTCTTGCCTCACATTTTTGAAATTTTGTATTTTTTCCAGGTGCACGCTCTCCCGCCACTCATCGATTATGAAACGCCTTCCTATCACTCAAACAGTATGAAACCCACCTCCAAATTCATTTACAGCCTACTCCAGGAGAACTAGGTAACTAGCTGGTCCCTTTCACCTGCAATTATTTTGAATAATCGTTGGAACATCAATAAAATTCCCCCCCAAGAATCCTAAAGCTTAGGAGGCCAAACCGTCCTCCAATGTTGACCATATCATGGACATGGAGGCGGAAATTGTAGATTCATGTTGCACCTACCACCTCACTGGCCTCCATTTCAACTTATATGTTGACCACCTTAGAGGATAAGACTCATTTCAGGCGGTCGACTCAAGCTTTTAGTATCAAATTTCACCCTCAGTGCACCATTTTCCCAACTTTATTTCTTGGTTGACCCTTTCTTACATAGATGAGAAAAACTAATTTGTCTCTTCCACTGGGGTCAAAATACTTGAAGTGACCACAAGTATAATTCAAAATTCCCTACTTTACCCTAGCTCTCTTGAACCCCAACATTTTATTGAAACTCCATTGGTCTATCATTACTCTACCCTTGCAGCAGATGAGGAGAAATATTTTCAACAAATGGCTCTAGCCCCTAGCCTAGAGTCTCCGCCTATTGCTGAGATTTTCCCTATAACCCTCCTTGAATATCACATTCAGCCTATTTTATCCATAATTTCTCTTCTGTTGGGGGATGATGATGCTAATATAGTTACTAAATCCACTCTAGGGTTCCTAAGGAAAATGATGTAGCCTGGCCATTTATTTAACATTCTTACTTACCTATCTGGGTACATAATATTTCAGCTATTCCGTTTCCCTACCACCTCCTTTTCAAGTTGTTATTCTTGTTTTTGTACACTCATGTGGATAAGTTCAAGTGCCTAGGTATCAGTTTGGTGGCCTTTAACAAGAAAAGGAAACATGTTTTTGACTAGGATATTGTTATTAGGAAGAGACTCTATTTTAATGGATATTCTTAATTTATATCCTCCTACATGGCCATTTCCTATAAGATTATCCATGGTGTTTCCACTCCCAAATCTCTCCCTTAGAAAAAAAGAGATTTTCATGCTTAGAAAGGACACTAGGCCAGGGGAGTGATACCTTTTTGAGGATTACACAGAAGATAGGGTCTATTGGTGTTATCTCCCTTCTTACCACTTGCATATGTTTATGCCCTTGTTGATTTTCACGCTAGAATTCATCATACATAAATTTAATGTGGATCAAGTTCACCTTGTTCCTACTAAGAAGTGATATATGTTTAAACTGTGTAGGCATGTGGTGCCTTCTATTTTCAATTCTAGGCAGGCCTTTAGGGAAGTTGAGGAATTACCCAAAAAGATGAATTTTTATCTAGGGGATGTCTAGAATTATGACCCTCATGCTTTCATTTCCAATAGAAGAGAGAAGATATAGGCTTCAACATATGATCATGAATAAAATCCTAATATGGAATGGAAAACTAACTTTGATTCATGGCCTATTAACACAGATGGAGATTGAGAATCCAACAACGAAGGAAAAAATAGAAAAAAGTATTTTTGACCAAGCTGGGGATGTAGATATGGAGGACATACACACTAGTAAAAAGGAAAATACTCTAGAGAAAAAAGACTAAGAAATTGATGCCATTTTACTGGAGACGATTCTGGATCAACTAGGTTTCCAAGTGAATTTTGAAGACCCATTACATACTTCTACATCATCTTCTTCAGAGGTAGATATTTTAGGTTCAAAAGGAATTGCAACTGCCATTGATTCGAGTTGGCCTACTGAAAATTCCATTGTGGAAAGAAACAAGAAGGTAAGGGAAGAGATGAAGCATCAAATGGCATCTTATTTAGTCCCATATCAGACCAGACTTTTGGCTACTATGGACTTAGAGATAAATCAGATGAAGTTATCACTGGAGCACCCACAAGCACAGTCACTACCTTCGGGCTCTCATTTCAAATCCTTTGATGTTTCTCTAGATTTGAAAAGTGTCCCCCTACCATAAAAGATAAAATTCCATAGGAAAGAGGGTGAAATGATGTTGTGGGAGCTCAATAGGAATTTAATGACCATCAACAATGATTAAAAGTTGTATAAATTTGCAATGACATTAAACCAGAAGAGAGCCAATTACAGGGCTCTACACATGAATAATGAGAGCTTCAAAGAGCTCATAGTGAAGCTGGGGATAAATCTAGAAGAAAAATATGCCTTCAAAACCCTCTTCCAAAGATCCCAAACATAAATGTAGGAGCTCAGGAACAAACCAAAGATGCGAGGGAATGAGTATTTGCAATCCAAGGAAATTTCATAGCTATAAGAAGAGAAAGAGATCCTATCCATAGAAATGGTAGAAATAAATAATGAGATAGTACCCTCAAGAAGCAGGTAGCATATCTTTATATGAGAATAGATACACATACCGGTGTAATACTTGTGCCAAAATATCCCCAAAACCCCACAAAAAAACTCACTAATGCCCTTATCGAACTCTAGTTTTTGGAAGGGGAGCTTAAAATGGTGTAGAATGATTTGGATACTGCTGAGACACACCTAGCACAAAAATAAAAACAAATTGAGTTTACTAGGACCAATGAGGACATCAATAGTAAAAACCTACAGGCAGCAAACCAGGAGGTCTCTGAGCTAAAAGGGAAGCCGAAAGGAAAAATGTATCTGCTGCAAGCTAGGCAACTTGTGTGGGATGATATCATAGAAGATATGAGAAACAACTAGGAGTACATAACATTGATGGATTACCAGAAAATTGTAATCAGGGATTATGAATTTTTCATCCTATCATCCAAAGAAGATGGTGAAAAGAACTCCTAGACTTCCAAAAATTTCACGTAGTTTGTGAATCAAAGGACACTCAATGTGTTGAGGCCCATAGATTTGGTGGATATAGTATCTTCTATCATAGAGATCTCTAAAGTTGTCCAGAAGGAGGAGGCCATAGTAAAAGCTGATGAATGCCTAGGTGTGGTACTGAAATATTTGGCTGCTTTCAATTTCGATTTTGAGAGGATTATAAAAGCAGGAGTTCCCAACTATTTGGACTTTGTGGGAGTATTGATACAGTGCAAGAAATATAGTTAAAGACTAGCGGATACCAAAATAAAGGTGGATTCCTCTCATGAGAAGACTTCCACTCTAAAGGTTAAGACTGCAATTAAATATTTGAAGAGGGATTTTGAGATTTTGGGGATGATAAAGAAATGTTTTCACCCTAGGTTGAAGTACATAGCTCTCACCAATCTCAAAATCGTATATCAACAATTCTTCCGGGCTCCTCTGCCAGCTCTAATGCTTCGTAAAATATGTGAGCAGTTTGTTAATCCTCCCGTGCTCTAGATCATTGAACCATCAAAACAGCCTCCACAACCTGTTTATCATAGCTAAGGATACTATTGATCAAGTTGATTATGACAATTTTAGTTTATGTTTTATGTAAATAATTTTATTTCAAAAGAAACAATGTCAATCAGTTAGACTTCAGTTAATACAACTATGCCACAAAGCGTGATGATATTTCTGATATGATGATTCACTATAAAAATCAAGAAGGAATATTTTGTAATGGGTTGTCCCTCTGAGGCCCTATAAAATATTTTTATGATACATAACAAAAGTTTCAAAGTTTTTTTTTTTCGAAGAGATAAGCTCTATAAACTGTTAATGAAATGTCTGCTTTGTGGAAGACTAATGGAAATTTTTTAGCAATTCTGGATCATATCAAATTGTAGTATGTATTTCTTTCTGTGTTTATTCCATATGTTCTCACTATTATTCTCAAATCACATGTAATAGTAGTTTTTGGATATGTTTTCATGAATTTATGGATTCATCTAAGCCTAATTATATTAAATATGCCTATACTGATATGAAATATAATACTTAAAATTTGCTCCATGTATCTTAGCATTTCATTCAAATGTTTGTCTCATTTGTTTCATGCTAAACTTCGGTGCACCAGATTCTTAGTATCAACCCTATGTATTTATTTTCTTTCCTTATCAAGTCCTCTATCTAATATACTATAAATGACCAATAAGGTGCAGGTTCATGTGATGTTTGTGGAAATGAGTTTGATTTTAATGCTTCTATGAGAAATATTTTTCATCTTATTTTGAATTTCTCCTCTTAAGGAAAATTTTGAATCAATTTCACCTCAAATATGTTAAATAATATGTGTGATATAAAATCTCAACAAATATTTAAATCACTCATTATGATATCATAGGCACTAGTCTCTCCTCAACCCATGGACCATCTCTAGGAGCTACAACATCTTATGAAGTTGTTGCTACGGATGAATCAAAACATTTTCCCTAGGTATGACATTTGTATGCCATTTTTTAAGGTGATAAGAAAGGGGTGTGGGTTGAATATCTCTCACCTTGGAAACTCCACTGTATAAATCTCATTTTGACCATCATGGCTTTCCAAAGGCCACATACTCACTCTGATACTTCACAACATAGAACTCCTACTGTGTTTGACCCCGAAAAGATAATATCGAGGAAGATATGGAAAGAAAGAACCCCAGTCACCCGAATTCATGTGACCTATTTTACATAGGTATCTTCTTCTAGCTCTCAAAAATTTGTGATAAATTGCTCTTATTTTCCCTCAAAAGTTTTGGAATATCCCGATGAACATGGTGTATCGTTTAGTTGTTTCTCTTCAAAATTAAAAAATGAAGAATATTTTCCAATTCACCTTATTTCTAATTTCATCCTTCCCATAAAACTGAAGAGGTTAAATACATCCTCATAAACAGTCCCACCCAGAGTGTAAACAACTTCCAAATCCAAATCTATTCAACTGCAATTTAGATAACCCCTCGACAAGGTCCTGTAATAAACCTTCTACCACCTCCCTTCCTGAATATCGCTATCTCAGGATTTATCTTAAACAAATATGCTCCATTGGACTTTCCATATCCCCTAAATGGTATTCCTCAAGAATACCTTAAGCTCTTGCCAATATTCACAACAAAATATGATATCTTAGCACATAGGAATATTGAAACCTTCTGTGCATTTGCAGAAAATATAAATGTAGAACACCTAGATTCGGTGTTAAGAGTCTTTGTCTAGTCTCTAGATGGGTAGGCTAGGAAATGGTTCAAATCCCTTCTGAACGCTTTAATCACTACTTGGGAGGAGATGGAGAATTATTTCATGCAAAAGTGGGGAGAGAAAAGGGACCATGGGTACATCCTCAATGAATTCAATTCCATGAAGAAAAATCTTAGTGAAGATGTTTCAGAATTCATAAAATGGTTAAAAAAATTGTACAATAGCCTCTCTGCTAAAATCAAACCTCCATAGGTTGCTGCTAATGTGCTTTTTATTGGGGATTTTGAACCTAATTTGGTTTCACTCTTAGGGAATGGAAGTCTTGTAGCATAAACCATATTCAATTAGATGCTTTAGAATTTGAAGTGAATTTCACCTCGAGTGGAAAGTGGAGAGGGAAAATTGATCATGGAGATAAGAGGAGGGGAAAAGAATAAGCAAGTTCCTCAAACCATGGAAAGGAAACTCAATAGAAGAAACTTGGGGAAATGAACAAATTCATAATAATTTTTTCTAAAAATCTTTTGAAGCTAGAGTTGGAAAACAAAAACCCTCCTCGACAAAGCCAACCAACTTCTAACCAAAGTTTAAATCCTCAGTATAGGAGACCACCCTTGTATCTCTTGAAAAGGGAGTGAAAATATCAACAAGATCACATTAAGCCTCCTTTCAATTTGGAAGATGATCGAGAGGAACATGTTGAATAAAATATGGAATCTTAAGAAAATCGGTTCTCTTCTTTTTCCGAAGAGGAATATGAAGTCGAAGCACATGAGGAAGAAGGATATGAGTTAGATTCCCCACTAGATGATGGTGAGATCGAAAAATAGCGTAGACAGATTTCTGACTTCATGCAGGCTTAACTACATAGGAAATATGATCTTAGATGTTGTAGGAAAAGATCTATAATGTAGGAGGAAAATGAGGATATCCCACCCTCAAATCCTCTTAAATCTGGAGAGAAAGGAAAGAATCCTCTAAACTGAGTCTCACCAAAAAAAAAAATATCCCTTAGATTCCATTCTCCATAAGCTTGAATTTTCTAAACTAGAGAAGTTTCCCTTACCATCCAGGCCAGTTTGTGATAAGTAAAAAGAGCATGTTGATGTTACCACACCTTATAGCAGCCCCTCTGCCTTTAATATTCAAAAATAATTGGAGAAGGTCAAGATCTATGTCCCCTTTGACTAAACTATTAAAACAACATAATTATAAAGCTCAGGTATCCCAATTCATGTTCCCATCCACCATAGCTCCTTTGCACAATATTTTGAACCTCCAAGAAGAAATATCCACAGTTCTATTTCGACATCATGTTGAGGAAAAATACTCTTGCACAACCTCGTTTTATGTTACGTTGGTAGTTCATGAGCTTTTAATGCACAACTGCATGCTTGACTCAGGAGCTTCTCACAATATAATTTCATTATCTTTCATGGAGAAATTGGGGCTGAAAATAACAAGGCCATATAAACATATGTATTCCTTTGACTCCAAGAGAGTAAAATGTTTGGGGATGATTAAATATTTGGTGGCAAATTTGGCCCAAATTCCCGTAAAAAGTGTAGTAATGGATAGTTTAGTTTTTTATATCCCTGCAAGTTTCGATATTCTCTTGTCCAGGTCATGGGGTTCTAAAATTGGAGCACCCATAAAATTTGATTTAACATATGCTACCATCCCACTGTTTGGTGGAGAAGAAATACCAATTTATAGAGAATCCATAACTTTAAAGAGAGTTATAAGAGTTGATTGTTCAAATAATACCCATGTGTATGGTAAATATAAAGATTTATCTTGTTTTTTGATAGAGTAAAATGATCTAATACAGGATGAAACACACATGAAATGTTCCGTTCAACTAAATGAACAATCACTGGAGTGTGATAAAGGATGGAATCTATATTTTGATATTGCTTATTCCAAGGAAGGAAATGATTCAGGTTTGTTGTTGGTGTCTCCATAAGGAAACTTGATCCCTCTCTCCTTCAAGTTGGATTTTGAAGCCACTAATAATGTTGTTGAATATGAAGCCTTGTTTCTTGATCTAAAAGCTCCTAGAAATTTCAATATTGGGTGCTTCACAGTGTTTGGAGATTCAGAGCTAGTGGTGAAACAAATTAGAAATCAATGCAAAACCAAACATCCAAAAATAAAGGCTTAGCGAACTGTGATATGAGATATGATTGATAAAATTTTCTTAGCCTTTAATATCCAATTCTGTATAGAGAGAGAAATCATACAGTTGATTCCTTTTCTATAGCTGCTAGTAGCTTTAAAACTCCTCAAAACCCATTACTTAGATGTGAAGTTGAGGTCAGGTACCGACCTTCATTACTAGACAATGTCAAACATTGGCAGGTGTTTTAATATGAGGAGAAAATTCAACACTTTATGGAGGCCATCAAATAATTTTCAAATTCAATGATTGACCAGGAGGAAGAGAAATTGATAGATGAACATTAGGCCAGCTGGGCATAAACCATTGCAGGGCACAATATTTTACAGTTGAAGGGTAATACTATTCTCATGGGTTTGATTCCCTTGGAGATATTGTTTATCCAAAATTATGTGGCTACCAATCCAACTCAACATGAAATTCAAGAGCAGGTGGAAGACTGTAACATTTTTATAGAGAAAGATCCCTGGATAATCAAGTTGGAAAAATGAGTCCCTAATAAGTACAAGAAAAGGTATCTAGACCTTTTTAAAAATTATATGGATGTATTTGCTTTTTCTTGTGATGATTTAAAAACATTTGATACTATTATCATTCAACATGATATCCCATTGAAAGGTGGGGTGAAACCATTTAAGAAGAAGCTTAGAAAAATTAACCATTTGTTACTCCCATCAATTGAAAAGGAGGTAAGGTAGTTGATCCCAGCCAAAATCATTGTTTCTTTGAGATATTCAAGCTGGGTAAAAATTTTAGTCCCTCTCAGAAAAAAGAATGGGGAAATAAGGTTGTGTGTTGAATTCAAGAAACTGAACAAGGCCTGATTGAAAGACAATTACCCTCTACCTAAAATGGAATACATTGTGCATAAGGTGGTAGGTTATGCCTAGTTGTCTATCATGGATGGTTTTTTTGCATACAATCAAGTAGTTGTGGACCCTGAAGATCAAAAGAAAATTACTTCACCATGCCTTGGGGAACATTTGTGTATGCCAGAATGTCTTTTAGCCTCATAAATGCAGGAGTCACTTTCCAGAGTTCCATGGATATAAAATTTGTGGGAGAACATGAAACATGTGTAGTAATTTACCTAGATGACATCACTATTTTTCAAAAACATATGAGGAGCATATTGAACATCTGTGACTCACTTTTGAGAAATGAAAAAAATTTGGTTTGCCTTTAAATCCCAAGAAATCTCATTTTTCTCTGAGTGAGCGAAAATGGTTAGGCCACATTGTGGCAAAATAGGGAGTTAATATTGATCCCAAGAGGGTGGAAGGTGTTGGGTGTGGAGCCTGATTATCTTGTTTACTTTGTATCACAACATTGGACCCTTGTACCTTAAAAGGGGTGGCAATGCCACCCGTAATTAATCGTTGTCGTGGGGGGTCCAGGGGGGGGCGACAGTGCTTTTCGGAGCCCCCCCTGGCAGGGGTTTCGGGGGCAGCACCCCCGAATCTAAAAACAGATGTAAAATTGCCTTGTAAAAGTATATTAATTTCTAGTCAATCTGGCCCATTCATTAGGCAAATGATCTGACAGTAGAAGTTATGTTTAGATTAGGGTTTTTTTCCCTAGAAGGAAACCCCTCTCTTTTATGAGGGCATTATATTGCGGTTGTGTATTGTATGTGTATTCTTGGGAGTGAGAAATAGAGAGGGAGACTGTGAGAGAGAACAGAGGATATTACAGCGGATCTGATGTAGGTTTTGTCTCTTCAATTTTTGCTGGATAATAGAAAGGAAGGACTGGCTGTTCGGGGTGGACGTAGCCCAAACTAGGTGAACCACGTATATCTATGTCTCTCTAGTTTTTATGTGTTTTGTGTACTTGTATTTTCCGTATATTTTATGTGTTGCATTGCTCTGTAATATTTAATTTTCTAACAACTGGTATCAGAGCTGAAGCTATATTTGGCTAATAAACTCGCAAGAAAGAAGGGTTCCTGGTTTGAGTGGGAGAAATGGCGAAAGATGGTAAGTTTAGGGTCGAGAAATTTAACAGCCAAAACTTCCCGCTGTGGAAGATGAAAATGGAAGATTATCTGTATCAGAAAGATCTATACCTACCATTGAGAGGAAAAACAAAGAAGTTGGCGGCCATGACAGACGCGAAATGGAACATTCTCAATAGAAAGGCACTCGGAACAGTACGGTTGTGTCTTGCGGCGTCAGTCACCTTCAATATTTCGAAGGAAACAACAATAGAGGGTTTGATGCAGACGTTGGCAAAACTATATGAAAAACCCTCGGCCTCAAACATGGTATTTCTTATGAAACGACTATTTAATATGAATATGTCGGAAGGTGGATCTGTTGCAGACCATTTAAATGAATTTAATACAGTTACCAGCCAGTTAAGTCCTGTAGGGGTAAACTTTGATGATGAAGTTAGAGCTCTGTTATTCTTGTGCTCATTACCAGAAAGCTGGAATGGTTTAGTAATGGCCATTAGTAACTCTATCTCTGGATCTAGTACTTTAAAGTTTGATGATGTTGTTGGTGCTATCCTTAGCGAGGAAATGCGATGGAAAAGCTCCGGTGAGACATCGTAATGCTTTGAGTGCGTAGTCTAGGGGAAGAAGAATGGAAAGAGGAAAGAGCTTCCTGGAGATCACGTAAATCAAGGAAAGGCGTATCCAAGTCCAGATGGTGGATAAGCAAAATGGAATTGCGAAAAGAAAGGACACCTAAAGAAAGACCGTAGATCTCGAAAGGGAAAAGAAGGAGACACACAACAAGAAAACAATCATGAAGAAAATGACAAGTGATGTGTTACAAGATGCTTTGATTTTTTCTTTTGAAAAAGTTAATACCCAACAGATTCATGGGCTTCATTCCATGCCACACCGATAAGAAATATTTTCATGACTATGTTCAAGGATATTTTGGACAAGTCCGTTTGGGTGATTTAAACCCTGTAAAATTGTTGGAATGGGTAAATTTCTTGTAAAACAGTAGAATGTAAACCAATGGCTATTAAAGGAGGTAAGGCATGTTCCAGATCTGAAGAAAAATATGATTTCAACAGGGAAATTAGGCGGTGAAGGTTGTGTGACAACATTCACAGATAAAACTTGGAAGGTCACCAAAGGAGCCCTGGTAATAGCAAAAGGCGAAAAGGTTGGCACATTGTATTTATGCAATGGTATTTCTAACTCTGTTAATGCTTTAACTTCCAAAGGAGTAGATGCAACATTATGGTATCATAGGCTCGGACACATGAGTGAGAAGGGGATGAGGATTCTTCACTCAAGAAATTTGTTGCCGGGTTTGAAGAATGTTGATTTGGATTTCTGCAAGAATTGTATTTATGGAAAATAGAAGAGAGTTAGATTTCTCAGAGTTGGGAAAGAAAAGAAGAGAGAAAAATTAGAGCTTGTGCATAAAGATGTATGGGGACCTCGCTTCTGCATCATCTCCTGGCTCTCGTTATTATGTTACTTTTATTCATGATGCAACTAGAAAAACATGGATTTATTGTATTCAGAATAAATCTGATGTATTTGATACTTTCAAGAAATGGAAAGCTTTGGTTGAGATTGAGACAGGAAAGAAGTTGAAGTGTCTCAGATCATACAATGGAGGTGAATATTGCAGCAAAGAGTTTGATAGGTACTGTTCAGAGCATGGAATTCGTAGAGAGAAGACAATTCCAAGAACACCACAAGAAAATGGTGTGTCAGAAAGGATGAACAGAACAATCATGGAGCATGCAAGGTGCATGAGATTGCATGCAGGATTGCCTTTACAATTTTGGGCAGATGCTGTAGATACCGTTGTTTATCTAATAAACAGAGGGCCTTCAAGTTCCTTGGATGGTGGTATTCCAGAGGAAGCATGGACAGGTAAAAAGGTAAACTACTCTTTTTTAAAGCCTTTTGGTTGTGAGGCCTTTGTCCATATTAATAAAGAAAATAGAACAAAGCTTGAGGCAAAATAAAAGAAATGTACCTTTATTGGATATGGTGCTAATGATTTTGGTTATCGCTTATATTATTATGAAAATCACAAAATCATTAGGAGCAGAGATGTAATATTCAATGAAAAGGTCTTGTATAAGAATCAGTTGCAGGAAAAGAAACGAGAAAAATAAAGCAATGAATACGTGGTTCTTGATGAGATAACTGAAAAAGTAAAGGTGCCTGAAAATAATAATAATCAACAACCACAGAAGAAGAAACCACCTCAACAGAAACAGGCACCTCAAACACCTGAAAGTGGTGTTAGAAGATCTACCACGATAAGTAGACCCCCTGAACGATACTCTCCTTCATTATATTATTTATTGCTGATTGATTCTGGTGAACCTGAATGTTATGAAGAAGCAATGCAGGTTGAAAGTAGGAAGAAGTGGGAGCTAGCCATGGAAGAAGAGATGGACTCCTTAATGCATAACCAGACTTGGGACTTAGTCAGGTTGCCTGCAGGTAAAAATGCATTGCAGAATAAATGGGTTTACAGGCTGAAGGAAGAAGATGGAGGAAAACAGAGGTACAAAGCTAGACTTGTGGTGAAGGGGTTTGCACAAAAGAAAGGTATTGATTTTGATGAAATATTTTCTCCTGTTGTTAAGATGAATTCAATCAGAACTATCTTAAGTCTTGTAGCAGCGGAAGATTTACATCTTGAACAGTTAGATGTAAAGACAACATTTCTCCATGGAGATTTTGAGGAAGAGATATACATGCAGCAACCAGAAGGATATGAGGTAAAAGGGAAAGAAAAATTGGTGTGCAGGTTAAAGAAGAGCTTGTATGGCTTAAAAAAGGCTCCAAGGCAGTGGTATCTAAAATTTGACAAGTTTATGTCTGAACAAGGTTATACTAGATGTCACTCTGATCATTGTGTTTATCTAAAAAGGAAAAATGATGGCAGCTATATTATATTGTTATTGTATGTAGATGACATGCTTCTTGCAGGGTCTAACATGCAGGAAATAAATGTGCTCAAAAGAAAATTGGCAAATTCATTAGCAATGAAGGATTTGGGAGCTGCAAAACAAATCCTTGGTATGAGGATAACTAGAGACAGGAAAAATCACAAATTAACAATGTCTCAAAATGAGTACATAGAAAATGTGTTGAAAATATTTAATATGAAGAATGCAAAACCAGTTAGTACACCTTTCTCTAGCCATTTCAAACTTAGTAAGGAGATGTGCCCAAAGACCCAAGAAGACATGGATTATATGTCTAAAGTTCCATATGCATCAGCAGTTGGAAGCTTAATGTATGCAATGGTCTGCACAAGGCCTGATATTGCACATGCAGTGGGAGTTGTAAGAAGGTACATGAATAATCCAAGAAAAGAACATTGGATGGAAGTGAAATGGATTCTCAGATATTTGAGAGGTACCACAAATCAAGCATTATGCTTTGGTGGTTCAAACATTTCTCTAGAGGGATATGTTGATGCAGATATGGCAGGTGACAAAGATAACAGGAGGAGCACTACAGGATATTTATTTACTGTAGGTGGAACAACTGTTAGTTGGGTTTCAAAAATCCAAAGTGTTGTTTCACTTTCAACAACAGAAGCCGAGTATGTTGCTGCTATAGAGGCTAGTAAAGAAATGATTTGGTTACAAAGGTTTATGGATGAATTGGGTAAGAAACATGATATGGGCACACTATACAGTGATAGCCAAAGTGCTATTCATCTTGCAAAAAACTCATCATTTCATTCCAGGACTAAACACATACATCTCAAGTACCATTTCATACGGTCAGTAATTGAAGATGGAGAGTTGAAGCTAGAAAATATACACACTAGCCAGAATCCTATAGATATGCTAACAAAAGTTGTAACCAGGGAGAAACTAAGAATGTGCTCAGTTTCAATTGGTCTTCAAGGATGACGATGAAGATGAGAAACAACCAGGTCCAAAGAGGATTCATTGTCCAGCAAATGAAGCAGCGGTGGAGTTGCTACAATCAGTCTCCAAGTGCGATATTGTTGGGTGTGGAGCCTGATTATCTTGTTTACTTTGTATCACAACATTGAACCCCTATACCTTAAAAGGGGCGGGAACGCCACCCGTAATTAATCGTTGCTGTGGGGGGTCTATGGGGGGGTGGCAGTGATTTTCAGAGCCCCCCCCCCCCCTGGCGGGGGTTTCGGGGGCAGCGCCCCTGAAGCTAAAAATAGATGTAAAATTGCCTTGTAAAAGTATAGTAATTTCTATTCAATCTGGGCCGTTCATTAGGCAAATGATCTGACGGTAGAAGTTATGTTTAGATTAGGTTTTTTTTCCCTAGAAGGCAACCCCTCGCTTTTATGAGGGCATTGTATTGCGGCTATGTATTGTATGTGTATTCTCGGGAGCGAGAAACAGAGAGGGAGACTGTGAGAGAGAACAGAGGATACTACAGCGGATCTGTTGTAAGTTTTGTCTCTTCAATTTCTGCAAGATAATAGAAAGGAAGGACTGGCTGTTCGGGGTAGACGTAGCCCAAACAGGGTGAACCACGTATATCTGTGTCTCTCTAGTTTTTATGTGTTTTGTGTGCTTGTATTTTCCGCATATTTTATGTGTTGCATTGCTCTGTAATATTTAATTTTCTAACAGAAGGCATCAAAAACATCCCATTACCAAGAAATAAGAAAGAGATCCAGGTTTTCTTGGGCACGATCAACTTTTTAAGGAGGTTCATACCAAATTATGCTGATATGACTAAATAAATCACATATATGTTGAAGAAGGAGAAGGAAGTGAAGTGGATTGTAGAGGCTCGAGAATAATTCTTGAGAATTAAAAGGGATTTTGTAGAATTTCCTGTATTATTTATCCTAGACCATCTAAAACAATTTTTCAATTTTTCTTTTGCCTCCCCTCATACAGTGGTTTTTTTTTTGTTTAGTCAATTTAGTGTCCTAAATTGCTTCCATTAATTATCAACCAGGGCATGTAACTTTGATGAAGTGTAGTGCACTATATGTGCCTAATTGTCCTTTCTCTTACTTCATTGTTTTGATGTTTTTCTTATTATTTTGGGGGTTTTGTGGTTTATTCCTTAGTATGCTATCCTAGGCTAAAAAGTGAAAGTAAGTCTAATTAAAAAGGAAGAAAAGGAAGTGTTATAAAACTAAGTTAATTTCTATGAAAGAAACCAAAGTTTATTGACAAGTTTTAAAGTCTAGTTCTAAACAAAAAGATAAAGCAAGTACTTCAATAAGTAAACCTAATCCATGGATCTATAACTCAATTGAGATCTGAAATGAAAACAAGAAATGTAATTGATAACTCAAACATCGCATTGAATTTAATCATTTAGCCATTCTTGCAAATCATATTCAGATCAATTTCTATTAGAATAACCTTTAAAGAGATTTTTTAGTTGCAATGGGATGAGGATCTTCTAACTACAACTAATTAAGTGAATAACCAACTTATCAAGTCTCATCCAATATTGAAGCCTTCACTCCTTGGTATGGCTCTTGGAAAAATCAATTATTCTCTTGATTTTAGTAAGCAAATGACAAAAAGAATGAAATATTAAACAATCACTATACCTATAAGTCATTAACCATTTCAGTATAAGATTTGTTAAAAATAGGAAAAATGGCTTTTACTTCGTTGAATACAGCAATTGGCAACTATGAAAGTAATGACAGAAAATGAAATACTAAACAATCACTGTACCTATAAATCATTAACCATTCAGTGTAAAGATTTGGTAAAATAGACAAATGGTTTTTACTTAGTTGGACACAGAAATTGGAAATTATGAAAGAAATAAAATTAAGCATGAGAAGAAAGAAATACTAAACAGAAATTGAAGCAAATATAGCTAGAAATCATTAAAAAAAACCTCCTTAGGCAGCAGGGGCCCTCTACTACCAAGTTGGTGAATCCCTTAGGTCCTTAAAAATGTGATCAAAACAGCATCAAAGAACTGATCTCCTTTATTAAAATGGATTTTTTATAAAACAGAGTATCACACTCTAATTCTACACTTATGCTATATTAACCTTTTTCTTCTCGGTTCTATAGAACCTTTATTTATAAGTAAATTTCATAACTAACTATGAATAAAGATAGCTACAAGTGTATCTTCGAATTACAATCAAACTGGGACTCTTAGGACTCATGATTTGCGATGGAGCAAATCAAGAGTCCTAATTGCTGTGTGAAACAGTCTCTTAACTTTGATCTTTGACCATCATATTAGGCCTCTTTATTTGCCGATCTGGTCCTTGTGGATAGGAAGAAATCCACGTAGGAAGGATTCTGAAACTACCCATGTGGACCTTTTCTTTAATGGACACATGTAACATATTCAACCAAAAAAGTAGCTACGGAACAGCCAGTCAGTTGCGGAACATCTGCATTCTATAGCTATTGTGCACAAAATTATTAAAATACCAAAAACCATTAAAATACAATATGTTAATAAATTTCATGTATCCTTGGGACAACCCTAAACATTCTTCATTGATTGGGGCTTATGAATTAATGAAAGAGAGGTGAAATGAGATGAGAAATTTGTAAAGAAAAGGGAAATTCTAGGGTTCAGCATACCCCCGCTGCAAAACTATTGCATTTCCTCATGCAATTTACCAAAATTTCAAGTTCTTCTTCCTTATTGCATGTGCTCTGATACTTCAACCAAAACATCCAGCCTTATTCTTTTGTTTCTTTTGGAATTCAATGTCATCCTTGGATTTTTCATGAGTAGTTTAAACATGAGGTTTATGAGGGCTCTGCTCAACTTCTTGTTCCTCTTCTTCAGTTTCTTGTTCTCTTTGTGCAGTGTCCCCAGCTCTAGAGTGAAATTATCATTCATAGCATTTTTCAACTTAACCTTCTCTCTCAAAAACTCATTTTCATTCTTAATGTGCCTATTTAGTATCTCCAATTCATACTTATCTTGCTTGAGGGTTTCTGTTGGAGGTTCTTGTGGATTGATAGGTTTCTCTTGACCCTTTGAGGCATTTATTTCCAAGGATTCCACATAATCATATATTTTTTGCTGTACTGGTTCTATATCAGGAGTTCTCCTACTAGGGCCTTCTTCAAAATGATGTAGAGGAGAGTTTTGAGGACTAAATGTAGGAGAGTTATTAACTGGTGTTTGAACAGGGGTTTCTTCATCCTCTAGATTTATAATTCCTGCCTCCTTTATCAATGTCTTTTTTATCATTCCGCTAAGTCTAGAACTTCTCCTTAACTTTGGTGGATTCTCATCTTCTTCATCAGTATACTCACTTGTTGTGTTTTTCTTTATTTTGGCCCTAATCTATTTTCTAATCTCTGTTAACTTTTCAGAAATTGGTTCTTCATCTTCCTCCTATAGTGGAGTGTCAAGTTTATTTTCAATAACCATGTTAGTTTTTCTTCTTCTTCTCTTCCTAACATTCTCTTATTTAGGTGGTGACTCTTCCTGTTCTTGAAAATGTTTTCTTACAAGAATCCTTCCCAGCTATCCCCTATGCTCCTTAGATAGAATTCAATTAGTATTTTTACTAGACCATGATGATATAGAGTGGTTCCTAAAAATTGAACTCTCTTTTGAACATTGGAATCCATTCTCTTTAAACTATTGAGTAGAAATAAAGGTAGATTTATCTGACCCTCTTCTAGGAAATTCATTAATAGCCTGATGTGGTAAACATACCTAGTCCCAAACATCCCTTCACATGTTATAAATTTTTGCAAAATTAGCAGCATTTTTCTCCACTTACTTTTCAAAGTAGTGCTTGGAATTCCTTTTCTAAATATTGAAACATCCATACCTATATTTTTCAGTATCTCCTTCCAAGACTCATTATGAAATTCCTTGTTCTTGAACCACCATTCTCCTTTCCTTGGGAGTCCTATTGCCTCAACCAAAAATGATTTTGTTATTGTGAATTTGATGTCTCCAATCTCTACTTCTGCTCCATCAAAAGATCTAGAAAATGATTTTGTAATCTCCTTATGGAAACCATCAAAATTTTCTATAAAATTCAACCATCCTACTTATTGTAGTAGCTCCCTGACTTGTGGATATCCCTCTAGATACTTGACTCCTACCGGCTTTGTTCTGACAATTAGACCCATTCTTCACCTGTGCAGAGTATCTTCCCCTTCAGATTTACTTTCCTATGCTTAAAGATAAATTGGCTGCAAATTCTGATACTTTCCCTTTAAAATTGTCTCTCTGTGTTTGGAGATAGATTAGCTGCAGAATGACGCTTAACCCTCAGAATTACCTCTCTGTACTTAGAGATGGATTGGCTGCAAAGTTTAATGGAGGTGAATGGATGGAGGCAATTAATCTATGAGGGAAAATGAAGTGGCTATGGATCTGATGGATAATTTATGATGAACTTGTGGTGAAATAAGTGAATGATACGATCTTCAGGAGACGTGGACTAGTAGGTTACGTTTGTGATTATGATCGTTAGTCATTAATCAAGGTTTTAATGAGGACCTTTGTGGAATTTTGGATAAGGGATATGGCCAAGATATGTTAATCAATTCGAATGATAGGTTGTTTAGGAAACATTATGATTATACACATTGTATCTATTTCATGTTTTAACTTTTTTCTATTAACATAATTTTACACAATTTACCTGAGAACTTGATCTTGTTGTATGTTGTGTATGTTCCTTAGGTCCTCCTTTTTGTGGCATGGTGATCTTTAGAATAGAGTCCCATAGCTCCTCTTTGTAATAATATTATCCTTATTTGTTGGAGTAGGTTGTAGGATCAGATTAGTTGCAGAACAGAATCAGCTACAGAATGAATAGCTGCAGAATGTACCTGGCTATAGAATATGATCTAGCTGCAGAATTTGATCTATAAAAAACAAGTATGAAGTATGGATGTGGAATGTGAATGTGGAGTGAGATGGAATATGAATATGGAGTGAAAAATATTATGATTAAATGAAAGTGAAACATAATGGAATTGGAATGAGATGAATTATGGAGTGAAATGAAATGAATTTTGCAATTTGTATTTTTCAAACATGAACACTTATTTTACAGAAAAGAAAAAAATTGAAAGTATAGGATGTTAGAGAGTTATGATTTTCACCCTGTACTTTCTTCATAAGTATGCCAATCATTGATTGGTTTTCATACTTATATATATATATATAGAAAAATAAAAGTTAAGTTAGTGAAGAAGAATAATTCTTCTTCACTAACTCCATATCAATGTTGTCCTGAAATTTTCTGACAAACTCTTCTCTTGAAGGTGGCTTATGATATACTTTCAGCCTATGACCATTTACAAGAAATGATAGCTTTTCTTCATCTATTTTTTTGATCTTCACTACTCCATTTTCAAAGACTTTCTCAATCTCATATGGCCCAAGCCAATGAGTCTAAAATTTCCCTTGAAAATCCTTGAATTTTGAGTCAAACAAGAGTGCCCAATCCCCTTCTTGAAACTTCTTCTCTTTGATATACTTGTCATGCCATTTAGTCATTTGCTGTTGGACTATGCTAGTTCTTTGGACTTCATCATGTCTGATTTCATCTAATTCATTAATTTTCTCTAGTCTATGCTTCTACGCTTCTGTCAAATCAAGTCCCAGTTGGACTGCCATCTTGAACGTTTTGATATGGAATTCTATGAGGAACAGGACTTGTTTCCCATAAACAAGTTCATAAGGATTATGTACTATTGTGTTCCTCCATGTAGTTCTGTAGGCCCATAAGGCTTCAGGAATCCTTTCTTCCCAATATCTTCTATGTAGATGAACAGTCTTTGTGAGAATTCCTTCAATCACCTTGTTGGTAGATTCAACCTGACCATTTTCTTATGGATGGTAAGGGGTAGACTTCCTATGCTTGATTTTGTAATTTTCTACCATCTTCTGTACCATATTTGATGTAAATTGAGATCCTTTATCTGTGACAATTTCTCGTGGAACACCAAAACGAGTAAAAATATCCTCAAAAATAAAATTGACTACAAATGATTCATTAGCATAAGGTAATGTCTTAGCTTCTACCCATTTAGTGACATAATCATTGCACACCAGGATATGCTTCTTTTGTTTGGATGGAGGATTAATAGGTCCAGTAAAATCCAAAGGCCATTTTTTAAAAGGTTCAATATGCACTTGATGTTGTAATGGAATTTCATTTGAAGGAGCAGGTTTCCCTACCCTTTGACAACTGTCACACCTTTTGACATATTCTTTAGCATCTTTGAAGATGGATGGCCAATAATATCCTAAATGAAGGATTTTATATGTTGTCCTCTTATCAGCAAAATTTCCACCACAGGGTTCATCATGACATGCCTTGAAAATTTCAGGCATCTCATCTTCTCGAACACATCTTCTCATAATAAGATCTAGAACTGTCTTATACAATTCATTAGTAATCCATGAAAATTTTTCACTTGTTTGGATGATTTTTCTTTTCTTTCTAGCATTCATATTTGAAGGAAATTTCCCTGAAACTAAGTAACTAGAAATGCCTGCAAACCAAAGACTTTTAGTAGTTATTTCAAAGAGATATTCATCAGGGAATTTATCTTCAACTGGAGTTTTGCCTTTGATATTTTGAATTCTAGATAGGAAATCAGCAACTGTATTTTGCTTTCCAGGCCTATCAGTGGTGTTAAATTATTGTAGGAGCAATAACCATCTTATAACTTTGCTATTAGTGACAGATTTATTCAGTAAATACCCAATTACAGAGTGATCTATGTGAATAAAGGCTTCATAGCCTGTTATGTAATGTCTGAATTTATTGATATCATTAACAACGACTAAGAATTCTTTTTCAGTTACAGTATAACTCAACTTTGGAGGAGTCAAATTTTTACTTGTATAATAGATGGCATAAGGGATCAGGTATTTTTTTCCTAACACAGCTCCTAGAGTTGTGTCTAAAGCATATGTTGATATATGAAAAGGTAGTTTCTAGTTAGGCCCTCTTAAGATGGGTTCTTCAGAGATTTTTTCTTTTAGGGTTTCAAATGCTAACTGGCAGTCAGAATTCCATTCGAATTCACAATATTTTGTGAGTAATTTGAAGAGTGGAGATGTTATCTTGGTGAAGTTTTCTATAAACCTTCTATAGTACCCTGTAAATCCTAGAAAACTTCTAACATCTTTCTAACAACTTGGAACTAATAGTTTGGAGATGACTTCATCTTTTGACTCATCTACTCTAATTCCATCTCTTGAGATGTGATTTCCTAAGACAATTCCTTCAGTAAACATCATGACTTGGTGAAAGTTTTTCTTCTTTACACCATTTTAGAAAATTTTCCAAGTTTTCTAAAGCTTCTTCAAATGAATTACCATAAATTGTAAAGTCATCCATGTATACTTCTACACAATCATGTATTAGATTAGAAAATATTCCTAGTACTTCCCTTTGGAATGTTGCAGGTGAATTGCATAATCCAAAAGGTAGCACTCTGTAGGCATAAGTTCCCCAAGGACAGGTGAATGTGGTTTTATCCTGATCTTCACGTGCAACTTGTATTTGATTATAACCACCAAAACCATCCAGAAATGAGAAATACTTTTTTCCTGCTAAAGTATCTAACACTTGATATATAAAAGGTAAAGGAAAATGATCTTTAAGAGTAGATTTATTCAATTCTCTATAATTAATGCATACCCTCCATTTACCATTTTTCTTCGGTACAATCACCAAAGGATAAATCCACTGACTATCTGAAATGGGATAGATAAAGTTGACATTCAACAATTTCTGCAACTCTTCTTTGAAAATCTCCCTAAGATTTGGATTCATCCTTCTCTGAGGTTGTCTGATAGGCTTACAATTTTCCTCTATGTAGATGTGATGAGTGCAAGTCTTAGGACTAATCCCTTTCATGTCAGTATATTCCCATGCATATGCAAATGAATGTTTTTGTAATGCTTTGACTAGCTTCTCTTGTTGTAATTTTTCTAGTTTTTTGTTTATGTTCAAGGTTTTTCCTGGAAATATTTCAATTGTAGAGCAGCCAAATTCTTCCATAGAGTAAAAGGACATTTTCCTAGACAACAAAAATTCAATATTAAATTCTTCTTGGAATTTTTCATGTCCATATTCTGAAGAATATTCATGATTTTCTAAAACATTTAAGATCTGACTATCTTAACTAATGTTTGAAATAGTGAAGAGAGGTTGTATATCTTCTTCATCATCAATCCATTGTTTGTCATCTATTTATGTGATTGTTCTTACTAGAGGATACAAAGTGAATTTCTTAGTTGAACTACCATCGTAGATGTACATATCACCAGATCTACAGCTGATGAAAGCATCAGCTGTAGCTAACCAAGGTCTTCCTAGTATAAGAGGATGTCCTCCCAGATCACTTTTAGGAGTTAAAATCATAAAGTCCACAGGATATTCACAAGAATATAAGGATACTGAAATATCTTCTAATACACCATCTGGTTTGATTACAGACCTATCTGCTAACTTTAGTAATGTGGGTGTATAAAGAAGATTACAAAGCTTAAGTTGTTCCGTGGTTTTATTACTCATGATGTTTATTGCTGCTCCTAAATCAATTAATGTGTTTGGGATTTCAATTCCATTGATTTGAGTTTTGACAACTAGACCTCTAGGATCTAGATATTTTTGAATGGCAATATTTCCCATCATTATGTCAACTATTTGTCCTACCAGTTGAATTTTGTTTATTTCCTTTATTTTTCTTCTTGGTTTCTTCATACTCAACTCCTTTATTGTTTTAGCTAAGATTGGGATTTCCTTGATGGCTCATAATAATGGAATTTTAATGCAAACATTTCTCAATTCATATAGGAAATCATAGTTAGGCAACATAATATGTTTTTTGACACCCTTATCAATTTGTAATCTTTCGAGAAAAGGAGGTGTAGAAGTAGATGTTGATGGTTTCTCTAACATAGGAGTTGAATTCATTGGTTCTTTCTGTTTTTATTTTTCAAATTTTTGGTTTTGAAGAGTTATGCTTTCCTCAAAATTTTATTAACTTGTAGAGAATCTTCCTCAGAATTTTCTTGTTCTTGTATTAATACAGAAGGCTTCTTCTTTTCAAGTATCCTTCCAGATCTAAGTTGGACATCATTAAGATCTAGAGGAGTAATTAAGTAAGTTGGAAATTTTTTTCCTTCTGTCATATAGGTATTCTGAGGATTTTGATTGTTGGGGTTTGGTATTGGCTGGGTAGGTAATTGATTTGGTTTTTGAGGGAATGGTAGTGGAAGTGGTGGATTTTGAGATTGAGGGTGTGGATTTTGTTGAGGATTTTGTTGGGGAGGATATTTTGGATAAGATGGATAGGATGGATAAGATGGTGGATACTAATAATACTGAGATAACCTTCCATAGGCATTTTGCATCCCTTGAGCCCAAAATTGAGATTGATTTTGAGATTAAGGCTAAGGTTGCTGCCAAGAATTCCAATTTGGTGGGGTCTGATTATACATTTGGTTATTAAACCCTTGAATTTGAGGCCCCTACCAAGGTCTTCTAGAGACAAAACAAAGAGATTTTGTGGGATTTGTAGTTGTTTCCTCTTGAAAGACAACCTTGAGACCAGGAATTTAAGGACAATTCTTTGTCTCGTGTTTTTCCGAACAAATCACACAAGTCTCTATTACTTTTGCATCAACAGGACATTCTCTTAAGGCATGCTTCTTTCTACATTTGGGACAGAAGATTGCTAAGTCATCAGTTTCAGATTTCTGCTTGTTTTGTAGCTTAAGGGTGTCTATTTTCTCACTAAGACTCCCTAGAATGTCAGTTTTGAACTCATCAAGCATGTTTCCAATTTCTACCCTACTTATTATTCCAGCTATAGATTTGTTTACCCTAGCAAGAGCAGGGTCTCTTGGTCCATTCAAAATATTTGATTTTCCTCTTGAGAGATTAATACAAAGTTCTCCAATATCAGCTAATGGAAGTTGAAATATGTCTCCCTTCCCCATCATGTTAAGGATATCTATCCATTCATCTCTAATTGTTTTCAACAAAAGAGCTTTTAGAGTGTCTTGGTGTAGATTTTTCATTTTTTCTCTCTTGATGTTGTAGTTGAATATTTCAAGTAATTTTTCCAAATTTTCATCCTCCTTTTGCATCATTTTAAACACTTCTTCTTTATGGTTAACATGTATACAATAGTCCAAATACCTTTCTAGAAATTCTCTCATCATATCATTCCATTACCCAATAGAACTAGTGATTAGACTCATGAACCATTTTAGGGCTTCTCCTTTCAATGTTGAAGGAAACAATTTGAGTTTTTGAGCATCTTGTGGATAGTCATAAGTTCTGCAAAAAACTTCAAATTCAAATAAAAATTTCTCAGGGTCTTCACTTATCAATCCATGAAATTTTGGAAGAATAGAAGGTGATATATTTTTCATTGTAGAATTTTTTTCTTCATCTACTATAGGGAATCCAAAGGAACTTTCAACTCCCCTTATACCTCTACCACCTTCTGCATTTCCCCTACCTCTTCCTCTATCTCCTCCTCTACCTCTACCTCCTCCAAATAGCAAGTTTTCTCCATTGAGTATTTCTCCTTCTCCTTCCCCTAATTCTCCTCTTCCTTCTGTTGGGCAGTGAAAAAGGTATGAAATTACTGTGTATATTCTCATTCTTTTACTATAGACATACTCCTTTTTTACCTTGGGAAGGTAATTTATTATAAGAATTGGAAAGGTTTATGTTTATTGTAAAAAGATGACTAAAGATTTCTTTTTGATTGATAAAACAGGAATTAGAAGAAGTGAACAGTTGTACCAAAGATGAGGCTGAGATCAATGTAACTGATGCTCCATCAGCGCTAAACCACATCTAGCCGAAGGCAAGGAGATCCAAATGAATTGCCAAGAAAAGGCAAGGGACAACTCAGCTTTGGTCAAAGTAAACAAAATGATAACTAAACGAAGGGGAGCGAATCCCTCAGGATCCTTCGATCCTGAGGGATCGTTGTTCAAACTCATCTTATTCCTTGTCTTGTCCGTCAAGGTATGATATATAAACCAACATCCTTTAGTGATCAGAGAGTCATTCAGTTGGTTGAAAGTTCTTATATTCAAACATTTCCTCTATAATATTATGTTTATTGACTCTCGGCTTTGAGAGAACAGTCTCTGTAACACTTTATGTTCGATTAATATCAAACACGTGTTTCGTTTCATCTCTTAAGTTCTGGAGTAGCCCAGCAGTATTTCACTGGCGCTAAGGGCCCGGATCTGGTGGAATTACCTTGATGTTTGTATTTTTAATCTTTTCTTACTGTTGTGTGAAATTGTGTTTAATGTTTATTTTGAATACAGAGTTGATTGACTGCTATTGGATTGAATACAGATTCATTAACGAATTTCATTGCTATTTTATCCTTTGCAAGAAGTACATTCACTGTTCATTTATCTTGCTATCGTTATAAAAGCTTTGTTGTTCTATATTCAATTCTAGTTACTGTTCTATTGGTTTATGATTTGTTATAATTAATTGTTGTGTAGTATTGGCTGTTGACAGGTTTGGAGTGTGGAGATTGCGTTAGAATTATAATTGTTGTTCAATTCATGTTGTTTTTCCATTTCTGTTTATTGTTTACTTCTAATTCATAGCTTCAGATTAGAAGATAGATTGGTTACATTTGGAATTACGAGTTGTTGTTCCTTTCTAGCCTTTGCAGTTCCTTTCATTTATCTTTATCAACAAGTAGTTCGAGCTTGATTTCATTTCTATTGCTTTAAGAACAAGACCACCAACTGTAGAGAAAATTGGTTACTGCTTCCAAGTTCCCAGATTGCTTATCTTGCCTCAGCGTGATTTCGGTTGCATCAATTTCTAAGGGAAGGAGTTATCGCTACTGTATCCCTGATCGATGGTTTGCAGATTGTTGTAGTTAAGTTTTTAGAGAATTTCCATTTATGTTATTGTAATTATATTTCTTTACAAGTATTTGTTTACTCTTGTATTTAGCATTCTGTACTAAATCTTCATAGCATTACTCTTAGTTAATTGCGGCCTCATACAGAGTACACTCTTGAAATAAAAAGCCGCTCCTGGATTGATGATTAATGTAGGCTAATTAGGTGTTCAAAAGATACCTTTTTATGACCCAAAATTTTGGTGCCGTTCCCGGGGAGAGTGTATGCTATTTCAAAAGAGTGATGCATAGCTGATTTTCTTCTACTTGCGAAGAATTGGGTATTAAAGAGGGAAGGTAAGAACCTACACACTAGGTAAGAAACACACTTGCTCACCGCCCGCTTCACAACAGAAGTAGGCAAGCTTCTTTCTTTAGGTAGGAATGAAGGTTTGTTTTCTTGAATGAATAGACCAACTAAGAAAAACAAAATTACTCCTAAAATTGAAAAACCTAAGGGACCGGTGACCCTTGGGCGGACAACATTTATTGAAAAAATCCTTAAAAGAACTGAATCTCAGCCATCAGTAGGATTTAGAAAAGCTATCTCTAGACCACCTACTAGTTCCCTTCAGGCTACAGAATCACCATCTAAAGCCTTTGCTGAGATACACAGTCAAACATAGGGAATTGAGCAAGATTCCCAAGAAATTGAGAAACCCTGCATAATTTCCCCTCAAGAAGGGAACTCTAGTAAACTCTGAGAAGGAGATGGAGAAATAGGAGAAATAGGAGACCCAACATCTCCTATTGAAATAGCCCAAACAATAAGCAATCCAGATAAGGTAAGCGTTGTTAAACTTATTCAAAACCAAGATCCTGAATCACCTCAAATAGTAGGTCAACAAGGAATAATCATTATTCCAGACAAGGGGAGTGTTGTCAAAGCCATTCCTGTCCCTGCTAGTCAGCCTAGAAATTCCTTGGAGATCCCAGAAGGATATTGGCACATTTTTCACCAAATGGCGTAGAACCAAAATCAGAACCAGCAGGCACCCCAGCAAGCCTCTACGCTGCAATATCCTATAGTAGATATTGTAGCCAATGCGCTTATGAAGGCCATTCCCCTTCAACATATTCCCACATTTCATGGCCTAACATCAAAAGATCCGGATGCATTTTTTGTTTGAATTAGATGTGTTATTCAAGGGATATGATTATACCACAGATCCCAAAAAATTAAAACTATTCCCTTCAACATTAAAAGGGGCGGCCTTACGATGGTTTATGGGATTAGATGAAAGATGCATTTTAAAAGAAGTATCAAGATTATTGCAAGTCTCAGGAACTAAAAGGTGAAATATTTCAAATGACAGCAAAACCAAATGAAACCTTGGAAGAATATGTGGAACGGTTCAATACAATCTTCAGAGATCTCCTTATGCATCCTTACCCTTACCTGATAATGTGTTGAAAACTACATTAATTAGGGGAATGAAAGATCAATGGGTTGAAACATTGAATATTATGGGAAAAGCTGATATATATCAGGAAATTTATGCTAATATCACTGACTTGTGTATCAGGAGTTCGAGGGGCAATACAAGGCTAAAATCAATAGAACGTGATATGATTACTAGAGAAAATAAGACCTCTAATGAAGGTGTGACTCAGGCAGAGATTGGAAATCTGCTAGAAGATTTTAAGACATATATAATTAGGACTCTAACAATGCAATTCGACATTATGCAAGCCAAACAAAAGCAACCAGAAGCAGAGCAAAATTTTGCGATATTCTGTCCCAGATGCAGGAAGAAACACAGCCACAAAGAATGCCCATTGGATGTAATCAAATTCTGTGCCATTTGCATGAAATATCACCCTACAGAAGGATGTCCCTCGCTTCCTGGCCTAAAATCAGTTTATAAAGAGGCAGAAGAAGAATAAGAAGTGGTATGTCTGCTTAATCAGCGCCGACAATGGCAGCCACAACAATCGGGTATGCCAACTGATCCATTTTCTTCTTTTCAACCTCCTCATTATAATGCTCAGCAATATAGTGGAATGTGGAAAAATCAACCACCTTTCCCCAATTGGTCACAACAACCATTCCCTACAACATCTTGGCCAAATCAAACAAATCAAAATAATTGGCCTAGCTTTCCTTTTTGCCCACTGTTTTGGCAAAATAATAACTATCCTACACAATGGTCCCCCTCTACTTCCTAGAGTCAGGCCTGGAAGTCAAACTAGAAAAGACCTATAAATCATCCATCTGGAACAATCCCTCTCTCTCAACCTAGACTGCCAGCTCCCTATACAAACCCCTAGACCAACTTAAGACCACAACTCCCAACCCAACCCAACCTAAACCCAAACAATAGGCCAGTTCAGTCTATCCAAATAATGGAACCTTGAAAATTAGAAACTGAACTGAGGGAGTGCAATGACTTTCAATTAAGGTCTAGGCACATAGTAGAAACATAGAGAAACAATAACGTTCATATTGAAGATTCGTTACCTGTAGAACAAACATTACAGAAAGAGAAGGAGGTTCAACAACAAAATAAACAACAAGTAACAACTTCCTCTCCACCATTCCCAGAACGATTAATCATACCGCACCCATTAGAACATCCTAATTTTGATCTTCTAGGAGAATTAAAAAATTTGTGTATAAAAATCCCTCTCCTCCAAGTTATCTAAGTGATCAGGAGCTCAAATCTGAGCTTGGGAAAAAGCTCAAAAATGAAAGTGCTCAAATTGATTTGGAACCTAAGCGAAGGGATAGGCCTCGGCGATACAATCCCAACGCCATGAACGGCACTAAAAACCGACGATGTATGAAGAATTTATTCAACTTTGAAGTTCCTCAATTTTAGTAAAAAAAAGGCCAGTTTGACTTTAGAAATTGGCAAATATTAAAAAAATAATATTTCGGGAATATTCCTCAAAATATTCCTTGGAATATTCCACAGAATATTCCTTGTGGACCAATCGTCTTGTGACAAGTGGCATTTTACAATTGGCTATTTAGTTGACTGTGTAATTTTCGGTCCAATGAAGATTTGCCACGTGGCAGGCCCGGAGGCTGCCACGTGGCCCCAGATCACAATGGAAATGGCGGGTTAAAAGTTTATTTGGCTTTGGCAGGTTTTGAAACCGTGACCTCATAGCTACTATGACCACACTTTACCAATACACCACAGGCTTATGTTTTGACATGTGTTCGATTTGAATTATAAATGTGTTATGGCGGAGTTTAATGTTATGGTTACACGGTTGGCTCCCAACATATAATGCCGGCGGGATTAGCGGCCACATGTCACTTTATATTTATTGCTAACAGTTTATTCCGCCCCTAAAGTTAGCATCGTTTCCTCCATTTTAGGCGAATTTTCCAGATTATCTCCAGTTAACTAAACTTAACTTGAGTTTTTTTAGGGGGAGACTGGCAGTTAGTAAATATGGCATATCTTTCACATGGGAGATCCTTTTGAAGTGAATTTTTTTATTTTTTTGGGTCTCTTCAACCATTTTGACTCAATGGCACAGGTTTCAGAGAAATTGGAGCTCAATTTCAGCCTGTTTAACTTCGGATAAGTTTTTGGAGCCACTAGGGCCATTTTGGGTTTGGAGCTATTTTGAGTTGTGGTTATCAGTTTGAGGTGAACCAAAGCTCTATTTTAGATAATTTCGACCTTCTGAAGCCATTGGAAGAGGTTTCATAGGCATTTGAGGACTTCTACAGCCTGAAAAATTTCATATAAGTTCAAAGCACCAGCAGGACATTGTTGAAAAAATCACTGTTGATGGTAATCTTTCACTGTTTAGTGAATTTGAAAAGGCATTCTTAGATTTTTCCTGAATTTTGAATCAGTTTATATATTCATATTTTTCTATTGAGACACTTATAATCTTGTATTGCGTTTGAGAGCTTTTAATACAAGAGGACAAGCCCATTTTGGGAGGCTTGATCCAGGAGATGTAACCCAAGATTTGGGGTGAACTCCTATATGATATTGCTGTTGTGTTTTGATATTATATTGCTGAATATTTTTTCTGATACCCATGTTAAGTTTCAGCAAAAACAATTACACGTAAGATACATAAACAGTGAAAAGACATACACCATTTGCAAGTTAAATTTCCGCATAACATCAAGTTTAAAGCAAGATCATTTTAATTAAATCTGAGTGTTTACTTCTATTATTTCTTTAGGCAGAGTCTGTAAGAGGGCCAGGTAGCCTCTGGATTCATCCTTTATTTGAAAGGTGAAATATCCAGTAAATGCCCCTACAGTCTATCTCTGTATTAGAAATATGAAGTTCTCACATTTTCAGATTTAAACTTAGAGTATTTTTGCACTCATTTACATAAATGAAAATGGATACCTTGCACCCTTTTCAAGTACCTTCCATTTTTTGATCACCAAGATATCCCTATATATGCAAAAACCATTAAGGAATTATGAATAAAGAAGATAAAGAGGAGAACAACCACCAATCCAACTGTCCAAATAGTCGTTACTTTATCTGATTTATTATCAGTAATGGAAACACCTATAAAATATGAAGACCCAGGAAATCCTATAGTGACAGTGCAAATCCATGGGAAATTGTTTCAAATGCCTTAGTTGATTTGGGAGCAGCAATCAATATCCTAACAACCACCACTTATCAAAAACTTGGCATTACATTGCTAGAACCAACAACAACCTTATTGGAATTGGCTGACTAATCGGTAGTCAAACCAGAGGGTACACTACAAGATGTAATTATATTTTTATATTCCTGGGAATACCCTGCTGACTTCCTGGTTATCAATCCAAAGAACCGGCTAGAAGGACACCCATTAATCTTAGGTAGACCTTGGTTGGCAACTGTCGGTGCTTATATTGGATGCTGACAAGGCAACATGACAATAAAAAGGGGAAACTATGTCAAGAATTTAGCTTTATATCCCCCAGCCCATCCAAGTCTATCAATAATCAAAACAAAAAAACAACCTGTATCATATCTTATGGAAAATATGAGATCACCTCTAACTGTACAAAATTCTATTGATTTTAAAGATCAAATAGAGGATGATATCATTAATAGTTTTATTAATAAACCATAAATCAGATCCCATTTACAATGTCACATGATAAAGGCAGCATTTGATAATAAAGAAGAAGAAGAAGATCCTTTGAAATAAATTCTTGATCAAGTAATACCTACTACTTCTATGTACAATAGAAAGATTGTAGAAATTTAGCCGGGAAAAACTCTAAACATTAACAAAAATCTGAGTTCTGAACAAGAAGAGAAGTTGGTCCAATTATTACAAAAATACAAAGCAGCCTTTTCATGGGATTACCCCGATATGAAGGGAATTGACCCTCAATTGTGTACACACCACATCTATATTGAAAATATGCAAGACCCATTCGCCAACCCCAAAGAAGACTAAACCCTCACCTCAAAGATATTGTGAAAGATGAATTAAAAAAACTATTGGATGTTAATTTCATCTACCCAATATCTGATAGCAAGTGGGTCTCTCCATTAGTAGTGGTACCAAAAAAGAACGGAAAGTTGAGAATATGTGTAGATTATCGTGAACTTAACAAGGCAACACAGAAAGACCACTTTCCCCTTCTTTTCATTGACCAGGTATTAGACACATGTTGGGTGTGAAGCCTGATTATTTTTTTTACTTTGTATCATACCATTAGACCCCTATACGTTAAAAAGGGGTGGCAACGGTGCCCGTAATTAATCGCTGCCGTGGGCAGTTCAGGGGGGGCAGCAGCGCTTTTCGGAGCCCCCCCGCTAGCGGGGGGTTTCGGGGGCAGTGCCCCCGAAGCTAAAAACAGATGTAAAATTGCCTTGTAAAAGTATAGTAATTTCTAGTCAATTTGGGCCATTCATAGGCGGATGATCTGACGATAGAAGTTATGTTTAGATTAGGGTTTTTTACCCTAGAAGGCAACCCCCTTGTATATATGAGGGTATTGTATTGCGGCTGTGTATTATGTGTGTATTATCATAGCGAGAAACAGATAGGGAGACTGTGAGAGAGAACAAAGGATATTACAGCAGATCTACTGTAGGTTTTGTCTCTTCAATTTTTGCTGGATAATAGAAAGGAAGGACTGGCTATTCGGAGTGGACATAGCCCAAACTGGGTGAACCACGTATATCTGTGTCTCTCTGGTATTATGTGTTTTGTGTGCTTGTATTTTCCGCATATTTTATGTGTTGCATTGCTCCATAATATATAATTTTCTAACAACTGGTATCAGAGCCAAAGGTCTATTTGGCTGATAAACTTGCAGGAAAGAAGGGTTCTTGGTTCGAGTGGGAGAAATGGTGGAAGATGGTAAATTTAGGGTCGAGAAATTTAACGGCCAAAACTTCCCGTTGTGGAAGATGCAGATGGAATATTATCTGTATCAGAAAGATCTGTACCTACCATTGAGCGGAAAAACAAAGAAGCCGGAAGCCATGACAGATGTAGAATGGAACATTCTCGATATAAAGGCACTTGGAACAGTACGGTTGTGCCTTGCGGTGTCAGTCACCTTCAATATTTTGAAGGAAACAACAACATAGGGTTTGATGCAGATGTTAGAGAAACTATATGAAAAACCCTCAGCCTCAAATAAGGTATTTCTTATGAAATGATTATTTAATATGAAGATGTCGGAAGGTGGATCTGTTGCAGACCATTTAAATGATTTAATACAGTTACCAGTCAGTTAAGTTTTGTAGGGTAAAATTTGATGATGAAGTTAGGGCTCTTTTATTTCTATGCTCATTTCCAGAAAGTTGGAATGGTTTATTTATAGCCATTAGTAACTCTGTCTTTGGATCTAGTACTTTAAATTTCGACGATGTTGTCGGTGCTATCCTTAGCGAGGAAATGTGACGGAAAATCTCTGGTGAGATATCGGGTAATGCTTTGAGTGCAAAGTCTAGGGGAAGAAGAATGGAAAGAGGAAAGAGATCGGGTTATCACACTAAATAAATAAAAGGTAGATCCAAGTCCAGATCGGGGATAGTGTGTTGGAAATGCGGAATGAAAGGACACCTAAAGAAAGATTGTAGATCTTGGAAGGGAAAATAAGGAGATGCACAACAAGAAAACAATCATGAAGAAAATGTGACAGGTGATGTGTTACAAGATGTTTTTATTCTTTCTTTCAAAAATGTTACTGATTCTTGGGTTGTAGATTTAGGGGCTTCATTCCATGCCACACCTGATAAGAAATATTTTCATGACTATGTTCAAGCAGATTTTGGACAAGTTCATTTGGGTGATGATAAACCCTGTAAAATTGTTGGAATGGGTAAAGTTCTTGTAAAACAATAGAATGGAAACCAATGGATACTAAAGGAGGTAAGGCATGTTCCAGATCTGAAGAAAAATATGATTTCAATAGGGCAGTTAGGCAGTGAAGGTTGTGTGACAACTTTCACGGATAAAACTTGGAAGGTCACCAAAGGATCCTTGGTAATTGCAAAAGGCGAAAAGTTTGGTACATTATATTTATGCAATCGTATTTCTAACTCTGTTAATGCTTTAACTTCCAAAGGAGCAGATGCAACATTATGGCATCATAGGCTCAGACACATGAGCGAGAAGGGGATAAAGATTCTTCGCTCAAGAAATTTGTTGCCAAGTTTGAAGAACGTTGATTTGGATTTTTGTGAAAATTACATTTACGGAAAACAAAAGAGAGTCAGATTTCTCAGAGTTGGGAAAGAAAAGAAGAGCGAAAAATTGGAGCTTGTGCATAAAGATGTATGAGGACCTGCTCAGGTATCATCTCTCGGTGGCTCTCGTTATTATGTTACTTTTATTCATGATGCAACTAGAAAAACATGGATTTATTATATTCATAATAAATCTGATGTATTTGATATTTTCAAGAAATGGAAATATTTGGTTGAGATTGAGACAGGAAAGAAGTTGAAGTGTCTCAGATCAGACAATGGAGGTGAATATTGCAGCAAAGAGTTTGGTAGGTACTGTTCAGAGCATGGAATTCGTAGAGAGAAGACAGTTCCAAGAACACTACAAGAAAATGGTGTGTCAGAAAGAATGAATAGAACAATCATGGAGCGTGCAAGGTGCATGAGATTGCATGCAGGATTGCCTTTACAATTTTGGGCATATGCTGTAGATACTGCTGTTTATCTAATAAACAGAGGGCCTTCAAGTTCCTTGGATGGTGGTATTCGAGAGGAAGCATGGACAGGTAAAAAGGTAAACTACTCTTTTTTAAAGCCTTTTGGTTGTGAGGCCTTTGTTCATATTAATAAAGAAAATAGAACAAAGCTTGAGGCAAAATCAAAGAAATGTACCTTTATTGGATATGGTGTTAATGATTTTGGTTATTTCTTATATGATTATGAAAATCACAAAATCATTAGGAGCAGAGATGTAATATTCAATGAAAAGGTCTTGTATAAGAATCAGTTGCAGGAAAAGAAACAGGAAAAAGAAAGCAAGGAATACACAGTTCTTGATGAGATAACTAAAAAAGTAAAGGTGCCTGAAAATAATAATAATCAACAACCACAGCAGCAGCAACCACCAAAACAGCAATAGGCACCTCAAACACCTGAAAGTGGTGTTAGAAGATCTACCAAGATAAGTAGACCCCCTGAACGATACTCTCCTTCATTATATTATTTATTGTTGACTGATTTTGGTGAACCTGAATTTTATGAAGAAGCAATGTAGGTTGAAAGCAGGAAGAAGTGGGAGCTAGCCATTGAAGAAGAGATGGACTCCTTAATGCATAACCAGACTTGGGAATTAGTCAGGTTTCCTCCTGGTAAAACTACATTGTAGAATAAATGGGTTTACAGGCTAAAGAAAGAAGATGGAGGAAAACAGAGGTACAAAGCTAGACTTGTGGTGAAGGGGTTTGCACAAAAGAAAGGTATTGATTTTGATGAAATATTTTCTCCTGTTGTTAAGATGAATTCAATCAGAACTATTTTAAGTCTTGTAGCAGCAGAAGACTTACTTCTTGAACAGTTATATGTAAAGACAACATTTCTCCATGGATATTTGCAGGAAGACATATTCATGCAGCAACCAGAAGGATATGAGGTAAAAGGGAAAGAAAAATTGGTGTGCGGGTTAAATAAGAGCTTATGTGGCTTAAAACAGGCTCCAAGGCAGTGGTATCTAAAATCTGACAAGTTTATGTCTGAACAAGGTTATACTAGATGTCACTCTGATCATTATGTTTATCTAAAAGGGTAAAATGATGGTAGCTATATTATATTGTTATTGTATGTAGATGACATGCTTTTTGCAGGATCTAACATGTAGGAAATAAATGTGCTCAAAAGAAAATTGAATAATTCATTTGCAATGAAGGATTTGGGAGTTGCAAAACAAATCCTTGGTATGAGGATAGCTAGAGACAGGAAAAATTTCAAATTAACACTGTCTCATAATGAGTACATAGAAAAGGTGTTGAAAATATTTAATATGCAGAATTCAAAACCAGTTGGTACACCTTTTGCTAGCCATTTCAAACTTAGTAAGGAGATGTGCCCCAAGACCCAAGAATACATGGATTATATGTATAAAATTACATATGCATCAACAGTTGGAAGCTTAATGTATGCAATGGTCTGCACATGGCCTGATATTGCACATGCAGTGGGAGTTGTAAGTAGGTACATGAATAATCGAGGAAAAGAACATTGGATGGCAGTAAAATGGACTCTCAGATATTTGAGAGGTACCACAAATCAGGCATTATGCTTTGGTGGTTCAAACATTTCTCTACAGGGATATGTTGATGCAGATATGGCAGGTGATAGAGATAACAAGAGGAGCACTACAGGATATTTATTTACTGTAGGTGGAACAACTATCAGTTGGGTTTCAAAAATCCAAAGTGTTGTTGCACTTTCAACAACAGAAGCAGAGTATGTTGCTGCTACAGAGGCTAGTAAAGAAATAATTTGGTTACAAAGGTTTATGGATGAATTGGGTAAGAAGCATGATATGGGCACGTTATACAGTGATAGCCAAAGTGCCATTCATCTTTCAAAGAACTCAGCATTTCATTCCAGGACTAAACACATACATCTCAAGTACCATTTCATACGGTCAGTATTGGAAGATGGAGAGTTGAAGCTGGAAAAGATACACACTAGCCATAATCCTGCAGATATGCTAACAAAAGTTGTAACCAGGGAGAAACTGAGAACATGCTCAGTTTCAATTGGTCTTCAAGGATGACGATGAAGATGAGAAACAACTAGGTCCAAAGAGGAGTCATTGTCCAAGTTCCAAGAATAAGCAACAGAAGTGCTGTTGTCTACTTCTTCGTGGGACATTATGGTGGAGCCCGATTATCTGTTACTTTGTGAACATTGACATTTAGTCCTTAAAAGGATCTCCGCAATGCCACTCTAATTAATCACTACTGAGGGGGTGAATCAAAAGAATGCTTCGTAGGCTCCTAAGGGAAGGTTTTAAAATGCTCTAAGCTAAAAACAGATGTAAAATTGCCTTGTAAAAGCATAGTAATTTCTAGTCAATCTAGGCTGTTCATAGGTGGATGATCTGACGGTAGAAGTTATGTTTAGATTAGGGTTTTTTCCCCTAGAAGGCAACCCCTCACTTTTATGAGGGTATTGTATTGCGGTTGTGTATTGTGTGTGTATTCTTGGAGCGAGAAACAGAGAGGGAGACTGTGAGAGAGAACAAAGGATATTACAATGGATCTGCTATAGGTTTTTTCTCTTCATTTTGCTAGATAATAGAAAGGAAGGACTAGCTGTTCGGGGTGGAAGTAGCCCAAAGTGGGTGAACCACGTATATCTGTGTCTCTCTGGTTTTATATGTTTTGTGTGCTTGTATTTTCCGCATATTTTATGTGTTGCATTGCCCACATTATATACTCTTTTAACAACACATTAAGGTGAAATAACATTTTCTTTCCTCGATGGATTCAATACAATCAGTCCCAAATTTCCTCGAAGACCAAGACAAAACCACTTTTTGCCCATCCTTGGGGACATTTGTTTGTCTGAGTCTAATTTGCCTACAAATGCCTCACATTCTAAAGGGGCCTTCAAGATTCTACAGACTTAATAAATGAAGGTCTCGAAGTATATATGGATGATTTCACACCTTATGGGGATGATTTTGAGCCTGCATTGGAAAACCTAGAAAAGGTATTGCAAAGATGTATTGACACTAGGCTTTGCTTAAGCCACGAAAAGTGTCTTATGATGATGACCGAAGGAGTTATCTTAGGGCATTATATTTTAGCAGCTGGAATTCAAGTGGACCCAGCTAAAATTCAAATAATCTTGTTAATACCCACACCCACCACACAAACAGAGGTACGTAGCTTTCTTGGATTTTCTGGTTACTATAGAAGATTCATTGAACATTATTCTCGAACAGTTGCACCTTTATATGCAATAACTGGAAATGTTGATTTCATTTGGACAGATAAATGTGACAATGCCTTTAATGATCTGAAAAATCTTGTTTCAACAGCCCCAGTGCTGAGGGGCCCAAATTGGAATTTACCATTCCAAATGTCATCTGATGCCTCAGACACAGCAATTGGAGCAGTACTTGGGCAGGAGGAAGACAAGAAGCCATATGAAATTTATTATATTAGCAAAAATATATCTCCTGCTGAATTAAATTATACTGTGACTGAGAAGGAATTTTTAGCTGTAGTACATGTTATAAATAAGTTTAGACATTATATAACTGGGTATCCTGTAGTACTATATACTGATCACTCTGCCATTAAAATTTTAGCAAATAAACCTGTTACAAATGGAAGAGTGACAAGATGGTTGATTTTATTGCAGGAATTCGACATTATAATCAAAGATCGACCTGGGAAAGAGAACCCTGTAGCTGACTTTCTGTCAAGAATGCCAAAGCCAATAGATACAGAAGCAGTTGAAGACCACTTCCCATATGAACATCTATTTGTTGTTACTGTCAGAACACCATGGTATACTGATATAGAAAATTATTTGGCAATAGTTAAATTACCTAAACATCTATTCCTTAATGAATTAAAATAGATAATACATCATAGTACCCGATTCTCTTGGATTGGGGGCTACCTATTTCACACAGGGGCAGATATGCAAATAAGAAGATGTGTCCAAGAGGACGAGGTATTTGATATTTTGAAAGCATGCCATGATGGGCAATGTGGCGGGAATTTTGCAGTTCGTAGAACTGCCCATAAAGTTTTATGAACAGGCTATTATTGGCCTACCATCTTTAAATATGCCAAAAAATTTGTGCAGGCCTGTGATAGCTGCCAAAGGGCAGGTCGCCCTGGGTAGTCTGATGAAATGCCTTTGAACCCTCAACTAGTGATTGAACCATTTGAACGTTGGGTGCTTGATTTTGTTGGCCCTATTAGCCCTCCCTCAAACCAAAAAACATACATCCTAGTTGCAACCAAGTATGTCAATAAGTGGGTCGAAGTAGAGGCACTTTCAAAAGCTACAGAGGACTCCGTAATACAGTTTCTTTTCCAAATATTTGTGTGATATGGCCTCCCAAGAGACATAATCATAGATGGAGGACCACAGTTTGTAGGTAATAAATTAGTTGAAACACTACAAAAATACCACATTCAGCACAAGATTACAACCCCATACCACCCATAGGCCAATGGCCAAGTAAAGAGCACGAACAAAGTGATTGAATCTATATTGACAAAAATCGTTGCCTCACACAGACGATATTGGGCCTACAAATTTCGAGAAGCATTGTGGGCATATTGAACAACGTGGAGACCCAATACGAGATATTCACCATATCAATTGGTATTTGGAAAATAACCCATCTTTCCAATAGAATTTGAAATTTAGACATGAAGAATAACTCAAAAGGTGGGTCTAGATGTAAATGAAGCCCAGGCTAAAAGACTGCAGTAAATTAATGAGTTAGATGAAATTAGGCTCTCTGCTCTTCAGCACACAGCGTTAATCCAAAAACAGAGAGAAAAATGGCATGATGCCCTTATCAAAGAAAAGATCTTCCACGAAGGAGACTGGGCACTCCTGTATGATTCTAGGTTTCAGTATTTTCCAGGGAAACTCTAGACACGATGGCTCGGACCCTATGAAATACAAAAAGTGCATGATAATGGCACTATTACATTAGCTACCATTGATGGATCTGGGCATTCATTTAAGGTAAACGGTCATCAAGTATGATTGTATCATAAACCGCTTACCCGAGAATCCTTTTACCAACAGTTACGGGAAGATTCTACCATGAAAGTTCTGGCTGAAGGGGATAACTCCTCCTCGGCACCAGTTTATTAAATAATATATTTTGTAAAAAAATTTGTACATAAATATTGTTCATTTATTTGATTGTTTGCTTTAGGGAATTCATCTTTTAAAACCTCTGTTTATTTCGTTTATTTTCAGTTTTCGTTGTTCGTTTCATGGAATTCTATTTTTTTTCAAAAACTCTGTTTATTTCGCTTGTTTTGAGTTTTGCTATTCCTTTCTAAAGGAACAACACTTCTGTTGTTCCTTTCGAAAGGAACAACAATTCCGCAGAGTGTTTTTTGCTATTCCTTTCAGAAGGAATAGCAGTTTCCCAGATTGTTTTTGCTGTTCTTTTTAAAGGAACAACAACTTTTGAGTGGATTGTTTTTTGTTTTAGATTAGCATTTTGAGAATTTCTGATGACTCTTCTAAAGGCAAACATATTATTCATATACAATCATACAAATTCAAGCTTACTGTAATCAGAAAATCAAAATAAATCTTCATTTTTAAGAAAATTGTTTAGTAATGATAAGAAAAATGGAAAAGGGACATGATCAATAACATAATTTTGTTGTTTTACTACCACTGAATTAATCTGATTGATTATCCTTATCATGATTGGTTCTTTCCCATATGTTATAACTTTCTTTGATTTTTATTTATGGAGTAGGAATAAGGGCATATTATTTTCTATTGAGATGTTCAGACTTCTTCCACCATCCCTACTCTTAAGGAGTGTTGAGCCATCCTTTATGAATAACTAGGAAAGTGCTATATGAAAAAGAAAAATATTTATATGTTTCACTAATAATCTTATGATTTTGAAGATGGAGGATATGGGGTCTCATCAAGAGCCAGCCTACCATGATCATAAGGAAGGCAGTGAAGTGGCATTCACATCATGGCCACCAAACCAGGGATATGGTCCAATGGACAATTGAAAAAATTAAGAAATCCTTGGAACAGGAGGTCTCATCACGAGTTGGCCTGCCCACTTTTCACTTCTTCCTGGTGAATGGAATTGTGATTTATCTTGCCACCAAATCAGCACAATGGCCTCTGTTATGACATTTAACAAGCACTTCCTCAGTATGAATAAAGGACAATGGTTCCAAGGGCGAGAAAGAAACTCTGTCAAGGTTATGGACACCTGTGGGCAACAGAGCTCTGCTGATGGTATTGGAGTCACATTTATACACATTAATACTCATATTTAACCCTTTTTCCTATATCTCTATTTAAATATCAAATGAAAGTATGAATCCTTAACCTTTGATTTTGAACCTATTATACATGAAAATCATTACAAATCGATCATATTAGTTTTAAGTGGTAAATAATGCATTTGTACTTATGTTTATCTTAAGCTATCCCTTCTCCTCATATTTGAATCATTACAAAACGAATTTTTTAATCTATTACCGATTTATCACACGCATTGATTTCAGTAATTTCTATAATTTCATTGAATGTATCATAATTACGCCTAATTTTTCCCTGTTGTACTACTATTGTGCCACACTTGCCTCTCTCAATTGACAGTCAAGGATGACCTATCATCCATCAGGGGGGGCGTGGATGTCTGCATGCAGATCAAATCCCGATATTTCTTTACCTGTATGCAAACCAAATCCCTGCATTTTAGGGAATAACAAATTTTCAACGACATTATTCCAATTCACCGTGTTGTGTTGTTCCATTTTGATCATTGTGTGTTTAGAAAGAACTAATAGAGTGCAGATATGATGGAAGGATGACCAATTCACAGTGAGTCACAGGTGCTGGTCGTTTCTGATGCTGCACGAGAGATTTTGGAAATATTGGGGTTGATTACATATTTCATGATGATGCAACAACCCCATGAAGCAGTGGCCACTGAATTTTTACAGAAATTGTAGGAAGGATTCTCCATGGTTAGAGGAAGACAGATAGTTGTATCCGAGGAAATAATTGCAGAGGTTTCTGGCATACCAGCACAAGGAACTATATGGACTCAAAAAAATATTAGGATTCGAGAAGCCATGAAGAATTTTCAGGATGACGGACAGACATTGGTTGTAAAAGGCAAAGGAGTTTAGCCAACATCATTGGGAGAACCATGGACGGAATTGGCTAAGATAGTACAAGCCTATATAACATGCGATGGAAGGAAAGACGTGGTAAGACCTTGCCACCTTAAGTTACTGGCTGTATTAAAATAGAAATGCACTGTAAATTTTCCTGCATTTTTAAATTCCCTATTGCATGATACCACCCATAGTATAAGAAAAGCTCAGCATGCAGACATGGTGGTTAGCCACCATTGCTTAATTAGATTAATATTAATTCATAGCCTCGCCCAGAAATAGACCATCTGGGAAGAGTTGATATTCTCCAATTGATAGTGGGTTAGCCTTACCTACCCCGAAACAGAAGAGAATGGTTGGCTCAATAGCTGAGCCATTAACTCGCAGACAGTCCCTCCGTTAAAAATGAAGTAGGGGGATGATGGAAGGACTTCTGGGCAGCAGTAGCCAGCCCCTGGAATTACACAGCTTAGAGGATGAACAGCCTCCACAATTGGAGGGAGCAAGCGCTCGAGAAATTCTCTACTTTGACGAAGAAGAAATAAGTCACCACACCAGTGGTGAAAAACAATCCAGTGCAGAGGAAGGAAATACTAAGGAAGAAGAAATTGAAGGATAAATTCGATATTCGGATGAGGAAGAAGGAAGCTATCATATTTTTGAGGAGGATGAAGACAATCATAGCAGTGACAAAGAAGGAACAGAGCCTCCTGAAAATGCTACCGTAAGCCATTTATAGGAAGACCAATTGGCCCAAATTCTGGCCAATATGAGGGACTATGTGCAGCCTCATAGCCCTTTGGACCTTAAAATTGATATTAATCAGTTACTAAAGCACTCTGCTATCGAAAAAGAAACAACTAAAGAAATGTTGGATGAAACAGCAAACCCTAGCGAAGCTAGGGTTGCTTCCCTTGAGAGGCATGAACAAGAAAAAGAGAACATCGAAGTAATATCCCAACTTGGAAGCCCTTAGGAGATTGCAGAGTCAACCGAGGGTATGATTCCCGAAGAATTTAACCAAGGGCATATGAATGTGGAAGAAGAACCCCAAGCAGAAGACCAAGAAGAGAACTTAACTGAAGGCACGGTTGATATGGACCAAAACCCTGCCGAGCAAACGGGTTCAGATAAAGGAAAAACTGTTCCATTAAAAAAGAGGAGGAAAATAACTGAGATTGAAAATATTCGTAGAGAACAAATGAAGCTTCATAAACTCGTAGAACAACTCAGGCAAACCATTAGGGTTCTGAGAATGAAACAAATGCCTAAGCGAGCCCCTAAGAGAAGAAGCATAGCTACCAAGCGAATTTCAAAAAAGAGAAAGGTGACCGCTAATAGGAACCCCCAAGTTGCAGAAGCCATGCCTGAGCCTAATTATGGAGATACAGAACAACAAACAGCTGTTCCAACCCAAATTGTTCCAGAGGAACCCGTTTCAAGCGAAAAAATGCAAGCTAGTAGTCAGCATACTTTTAGTGACCTGACACTGGCCAGACTCCAAGAGGAGTTGGCACCGGCTCGAATAGAAAGGAAAAGGTTGGAAGAAGACACTGTCCCAAGGAAGAGATATCAAGAGTTGCAGCAACAGATGAAGGTTATTCATGAAGAAGAAGTTGAAGCTCACGAAAAGTGTCGAAGAGCAGAGGAAAAGGCTGACAAGGTAATGAACCAATTAAAACTAGCCTACAATCGAATGGACACTCTCTGCTCATTGTAAATTGATTTCTTAGCCTGTAGATGCCCTGCCAAAAACTATGCTTCCTTTTTACTAGAAAGATATTTACAGCTAAATATTAAGGCAGTTAGGTCAGGGAAATCCATAGAGCTAAAAACCATAGATGACTTTGTATCATGCTACAAACTTTATGGGATCAAAGTACAACGCCTTTTGTGTGAATTTTATTTTCATAATCTAATACTTGAAAACGATTGTGAGTCAAACCCTAGCCCTTTTATGGGAGATGTTCAATATCAGGCATTCATTTCCTTTTTTGTAAATCAATTAAATGGCTTAAAGCCTATAATGCTTTTCAAAGGTAGGAAAATGAATTATATTTGTGGGTCAGGAGTGAACCTCAGAACCCACTTCAATTTTGGGCTAGGCAGAAAATTTTGATGACAAAGGATGGCGTTATCCAAGCATTGGGGCCTGTCCACGAATTGAATATCCTGAATGGAACAGATTATTTCTTATCCATTAGAAACCAAGCTTATATAGCTGCTAAGGTCCGGTGGAGAATATCCAATCAGAATGTGCAAAATAGGAAACCATTTAATTATAGAAACTTTGGGCTAGCTGGAGACCGCTTGATTTCCTATAGTAATCTCATTTTAAAATAAGGACCATTCTGGCTAAGATGTAGGTTCCGAAGCCCTATTGCATGGTATCCTGCTTCAGACTACAAAGCCATTTACGAACTCCCCAAAGGACAGACAGAGTATTTTTTTGAGGAATTAGCTGCACTGCATGGTTTTAGGCCTTTTGATGACAAACCTTATCTGGCTTATTCTTTGACTGCTCTCCATGCGAACTATAGTTTTCATGAGGACATGAAAAATATTAAGCAGGGGGGTATGTTTGGCAGTGAAAAAGGTATGAAATTATTGTGTATCTTCTCATTATTTTACTATAGACATACTCCTTTTTTACCTTTGGAAGGTAATTTATTATAAGAATTATGATAGAATTGGAAAGGTTTATGTTTATTGTAAAAAGATGACTAAAGATTTCTTTTTGATTGATAAAATAGGAATTAGACGAAGTGAATAGTTGTACCAAAGACGAGGTTGAGATCAATGTAACTGCTGCTCCATCAGTGCTAAACCACATCTAGTAATTATAACCAAATGAAGGGGAGTGAATCCCTCAGGATCATTCGATCCTAAGGGATCGCTATTCAAACTCATCTTATTCCTTGTCTTGTCCATCAAGGTCTGATATATAAAGCAACATCCTTTAGTGATAAGAGAGTCAGTCAGTTGGTCGAAAGTTCTTATATTCAAACATTTCCTCTGTAATATTATTTTTATTGACTCTCAGCTTTGAGAGAACGGTCTCTGTAATACTTTATGCTCGATTATTATCAAACATGTGTTTCGTTTCATCTCTTAAGTTTTGAAGTAGCCCAGCAGTATTTCACTGGTGCTAAGGACCCGGCTCTGGTAGAATTACCTTGCTGTTTGTATTTTTAATCTTTGCTTACTGTTGTGTGAAGTTGTGTTTAATGTTTATTTCGATTATAGAGTTGATTGATTGCTGTTGGATTGAATACAGATTCATTAACGAATTGCATTGCTATTTTATCCTTTGCAAGAAGTACATTCATTGTTCATTTATCTTTCTATCATTATAAAATATTTGTTGTTCTATATTCGATTCTAGTTATTGTTCTATTGGTTTATGATTTGTTATAATTAATTGTTGTGTAGTATTGGCTATTGACATGTTTGGAGTGTGGAGATTGTGTTAGAATTATAATTGTTGTTCAATTCATGTTGTTGTTCCGTTTTTGTTTATTTTTTATTTGTAATTCATAGCTTCAAATTAGCAGATAGATTGGTTACAGTTGGAATTACGAGTTGTTGTTCCTTTCTAGACTTTGCAGTTCCTTTCAGTTATCTTTATCAGCAAGTAGTTCGAGCTTGATTTAATTTCTATTGCTTTAAGAACAAGACCACCAACTGTAGAGAACACTGGTTACTGCTTCCAAGTTCCCATATTGGTTATCTTTCCTCAGCGTGATTTCTGTTGCATCGATTTCTAAGGGAAGGAGTTAATACTACTATATCCCTGATTGATGGTTTGCAGATTGTTGTAGTTAAGTTTTTAGAGCATTTCCATTTATGTTACTGTAATTAGATTTCTTTACAACAATTTTTTTACTCTTGTATTTAGCATTATGTACTACATCTTCATAGCATTACTCTTAGTTAATTGTAGCCTCAGAAAGAGTACACTCTTGAAATAAAAAGTCGCTCCCGGATTGATGATTAATGTAGGCTAATTATGTGTTCAAAAGATACCTTTTTATGACCCAACACCTTCCATGATAGATTCTTCAGAACTAATATAAGGTTCATCCTGGAGAAATAATTGTTCTTCTTTTTCTTCTATCAATGGTATGTTGAAGAAAGGTTCTTCCTCTTCTTCTTCACTAGGGATTTCTAATTCTTCTGCTGGAATATATTCCCCTATATAAGTGAAGAAGGCTATTCCCTCTGTTGGAGTTCTAGGATCTTCTTCGTCCACGATTTCCTCAGTAGATGAAGTGGAAGACCCTCCTAACTGAATATCTTATCTTAAAACTTTAGGAAGCCTATGACCAGTATAGTATGGGATATGAGTTTGAGAGGGAGGTGTACTACTTCTTAGCCTAGGTGGAGTAAGTGGTGTTGTAGGGATTAAGCTTCTACCTCTTACAGATCTACCCCTAGAGTCTCTTTCTCTATGCATATCATTTTTTTTGGGATGTAAGAAATAAGGCTACCTAGTTACACTTCCCTTGAAATGGCACCAAAATGTTTAGTCAATTTATTGTCCTAAATTGCTTCCATTAATTATCAACCAGGGCTTGTAACTTTGATGAAATTTAGTGCACTATATGTGCCTAAGTGTCCTTTCTCTTACTTCGTTGTTTTTATGTTTTTCTTATTATTTTGGGGGTTTTGTGGTTTAGTCCTTAGTATGTTATCCTAGGCTAAAAATTTAAAGTAAATATAATTAAAAAGGAAGAAAAGGAAGTGTTATAAAACTAAGTTAATTTCTATGAAATAAACCAAAGTTTATGGACAAGTTTTAAGGTCTAGTCCTAAACAAAAAGATAAAGAAGGTACTTCAATAAGTAAACCTAATCCATGGATCTATAGCTCAATTGAGATCTAAGAAATGAAAACAATAAATTCAATTGATAACTCAAACATTGCATTGAATCTAATCATTTAGCCATTCTTTCAAATCATATTCAGATCAGTTTCTATCAGAATGACCTTTAAAGAGATTTGTTAGTTGCAATGGGATGAGGATATTATAACTACAACTAATTAAGTGAATAACCAACTTATCAAGTCTCATCCAATATTGAAGCCTTCACTCCTTGGTATGGCCCTCAGAAAAATCAATTATTCTCTTAATTTTAGTAAGAAAATGACAAAAAGAATTAAATATTAAACAATCACTGTACCTATAAGTCATTAAACATTTCAGTATAAGATTTGTTAAAAATAGGGAAAATGGCTTTTACTTGGTTGAATACAACAATTGGCAACTATGAAAGTGATGACAGAAAATGAAATACTAAACAATCACTATACCTATAAGTCCTTAACCATTCAGTGTAAAGATTTGGTAAAATATACAAATGGTTTTTACTTAGTTGGACACAGCAATTGGAAATTATGAAAGCAATAAACTTAAGCATGAGCAGAAAGAAATACTAAACAGAAATTGAAGCAAATCTAGCTAGAAAGCATAAAAAAAACCTCCTTAGGCAGCACGCGCCCTCTACTACCAAGTTGGTGAATCCCTTAGCTCCTTAAAAATGTGATCAAAACAACATCAAAGAACTGATCTCCTTTATTAAAATAGAGATTTTATAAAATAGAGTATCACACTGTAATTATGCACTTATGCTATATTAACCTTTTTCTTCTCGGTTCTACAAAACCTTTATTTATAAGGAAATTGCATAACTAACTATGAATAAAGATAGTAACAAGTGCATCTTCAAAATACAATCAAACTGGGACTCTTAGGACTCATGATTTGCTGGAGAGAAAATAAAGAGTCCTAATTGCTCTGTGAAACAGTCTCTTAACTTTGATCTTTGACCATCAGATTAGGCCTCTTTATTTGTCGATCTTGTCCTTGTGGATAGGAAGAAATCCACCTTGCAAGGATTCTGAAACTACCCATGTGGAACTTTCCTTCAATGGACACCTATAACATATTCAGCCACAAAAGTAGCCATGGAACAACCAGTCAGCTATGGAACGTCTGTATTCTGTAGCTATTCTACACAAAATTATTAAAATAGCAAAAACCATAAAAATATAATATGTTAATCAATTGCATGTATCCTTGGGACAATCATAAACATTATTCATTGATTGGGGCTTATGAATTGATGAAATAGAGGTGAAATGAGATGAGAAATTTGTAAATAAAAGAGAAATTCTAGGGTTCAACAGTATTATTGTAGAAAAATGATGAAGGGAAGGAGCAAAAAATAACATTTTTTAGAGGTGATATGACATTCTGAGCTTAAGTATAACATTTTGGAGAAATAGGCTTATGCCTTGGTTAAAGGCCTGAACTCTTTTAGAATATATGTCTTTCAATCAAACATAACTTCTTATGTTCCTACAACTATTGTGAAAGATATCCTGGTGCAGGGTGATAGTGAGGGAAAAAGAGGAAAATGGATTTATAAAATATAGGAGTATGATATGGACATCAAGCCTACCCAGTTGATTAAGGGGCAATGGATAGATATAATTATGTCTGAAGAAAATTTCCAAGCATTGGGCATAAACTTATTGGTTGGAGAAGATAGAGAATGTGGAAAATTGTAGCAACAAAAAGGGATTGAAACTTGGGCTAAGAAAATCCAGATGAAATATATTGTATCTCACTAGTATAAACATATTTTCCATTATCTACTTTTTCTGACGTGCCTAGTAAATTTTGAAAAAGTTAAATTCAGGGCACCGAGGCTACAAGCCCAGAAATTTGCTATCTCAAATGGCTGACTGTACTGGAAGGATCCAGTGGGGATTTTTCTTTTACGTTTGGTTGAAGAAGAAATCCACAAAGTGATTGATGAATTCCATAGTTGTGTTTGTGGAGAAGATTATATATGGAGGGATACAACCCACAAAATTATCAAGGTGAACTTTTATTGGCCTAAGTGGTAATTTAGTGAGGTACATACCTATTTTCGAGCCTATGGGAAGTGTCAAATGTTTGCAGAAAAAACATAAATTAGCACCTTTTCCACTAATCCATTTTTTTATTGAAGAACCTTTCAGGGAGTGGGGGTTAAACCTCATTGGGGAAGTACACCAACCTTCTAGCAGTCAGCACAGGTGGATACTCACAACTATTTATTACTTCACTAAGTGGGTATAAGTATCCCCATCAAGGAATGCAACTAATGCTATTAACTTAGAGAAACATCTCAGAATACGTCAAAAATCATGAAGGCTATCAGGTGTCAAAGTAAGCCAATTTTATTGATTTTTTCCAAATATACAACATTATAGTAGGCCATTCTACAACATATTACCCAAAAATAAATGGATTGGCCAAATCCTCAAATAAAAACTTGGTAAGGATTATAAAGAGAAAAATATCAGAAAACCAGAGGAACTGATACTGGCAGCTGAAATTTTCCCTATGGAACAATAAGTTTACTACCAAGAGGTCCACTAGGAAATCTCCTTTTGAGTTGGTTTATAGAAAGGCTTCAATTTTCCCCATGAAATTAGCTATACCAGTAGCTAAAATATTACAAGTTATTGAGGAGGAGCCATATTATTTGACCAAATTATAAATAAATGGGTAGAACTTCAAGAAAGCAGAGAACCTGTGAATCAAAATTTGATCATTTATTAGTAGAAAATGAAGTCCTTGTTTGAGAGAAAGGAAAAATACAAGTATCTGCAACTAGGAGATTTAGTATTAAGATGGGATGTTAGGAGGGAAGATAAAGGAGAGCATGGGAAATTTCATCCTTTATGGTTCGTACCTTTCAATATTGCTAAAGAAAAAGGGAACAATACCAACTAGAAAATTTAGAGGGTGAAGTGCTTGGACTGCCTATAAATCGATAGTTTCTCAAGTTTTATTTCCATAATTGAAATAGTTCAGTCTCACCCATTGTGGATAATGGTGAGCCGTTTGTAAATAACCAACACTATTTTCAGTTTCTATTAGTGCTTTTTTTATGGGACTTTAAATAAAATGACTCCATACCCAAGGAATAAGACACTAATCTGTAGCTTCTTATTGCATTGTATGAAATACACTATCCCTAGTTGGATCCAATGTTGTTTCCACTCATCAATTTTCTAAGAGGGCTAAGAGATTGGATTCAAGAATCCTAGCTAAAAAATCAAATCACCTATGGCAGAAACTATCAGACACTAGATCCATGGCAGAATATATGAGGACAAAAATAGTGCTGATGGGACCCCCATTGGGTAAGTGCCACAGGTTAAGGAAAAATTTTCAAATGAACCCACGCTCCGATTAACAATCAAGCATTTTAGGGATGGATCGTCATATATATCTTCCCGACCAGGCCCGGAAGAAATTTTGGTGGGGGGGAGGGGGGGGTGGGGTTAAACTTCGCGAGTGATAAATGAGCATGAATCTTCAGAGTTGACGAGAAAAACCAACGGGCCTAGTAATTCAACGACCAATATTATTTCCAAGGGATAAGCATTGGATCTGACCTTCCAATTTCCTACCCACTAGAGGATGGTGGGGACCACACACTATGAGGGATAGTCTATTGGCGCCAACTCAAGCGAGAAGTGAGTTTAAAGGTAAACAGTAATATGTCTACCCCTCGTTCATATCCACCTATCACCTGTCACCACCCAATCCCATTCTACTTCATTTCCCCCCGTGAATTCATCCCATGTCAGCTGACCATTTCCCTCTCTCCACCTATAAAAACCTGACCCGCCTCAAATTTTGAAACTTTGTATTGTTTCTTGGTTCACTCTCTTGCGTCAGTCGTTCGTTCGGAAACGTTGTCTAAGAACTCATCCGAACTTGAACCTCCCTCCAACATCATTTACAACCTGCCCAAAAATAATTAGGTAACTAGTTGGTCCCTTTCACCTCCAACTCTTCTGAATAATCATTGGAATATGAAAAACACAGCCCCCAAGATTCCTAATGCCTGCAAGGCCAAACCCTCCTTGAGTCTTAACCATATCATGAACACGAAGGCACAAATTGTATGCCCTCTTGTGCTCACCACCTCCCTGACCTCAATTTCAACTTATATGGTAAACAACTCAAAGGATAAGACCCATTTTAGGTGGTCAACTCAAGATTGTATTATCAAATTGCACCCTCAATGCACCATTTTTCTGAGTTTATCTCATGGATGAAAACTTCTTATATAGATGAGAAACACTGCTTTATCTCTTCTACTATGGTTAAAATCATTGAAGTGACCCCAACATTAATTCAAAAATCCCTGATTTACCCTAGCTCTCTTGAACCCTAGAAATTTACTGAGACCACATTTGTCTATCATTACTCTACCCTTATAGCTGATGAGTAATAATCATTTTGCAAATGGCCATGGCCCCTCACCTACAATATCTACCTATTGCTAACAATATCCCTATAACCCTCTTTAGAGAGCCAATTCAACCTATCCTATCCCTAATTTATCATCTTTTGGGGGATGACGATGCCAATATAGCTACTAAATCTACTCTAGGGTTCCTAAGGAAAATGATGCAACCTAGCCATTTATTTGACATTCTTTCTTACCTATTCAGGGCAATAATATTCTAGCTGCACCATTTACCTACCACCTCCTTTTTTAGGTATTATTAATTTTTGTTCCTATTTTTTATGTACACTCATTGGGATGTGTTCAAGTACCTAGGTCTCATTTTCGGCACTTGCAGTAAACAAGGAAAATTTTTTTGACAGGGATATTATTATTACAAAGAGACACAATTTTGATGGATATTCTTAGTTTATATCCTCCTACATGGCCATTTCCTATAATATTATCCATGGTGTTTTCCCTCCCAGATTTATCCCTCAGAAAAAATAGATTCTCCAGCTCAGAAAGGACACCAAGGCATGGTACTGTTACCTTTTTGAGGATTAAATAGAAATTAGGGTCTACGGGTGTGAGCTCCCTTCTTACTTCTTGCCTGTTTTTTTTCCTGTAAGGATTTTCACTTTGGAATTCATCATATAGAACCTTAATTTGGATCAAGTTCACTTTGTTACTACTAATAAGGGATATATGTTTAAATTGGGCAATCCTATGGGGCCTTCTATTGTCAACTCCACGCATTCCTTCAAGGCAGTTGAGGAATTTCTCAAAAAGATGACTTTTGATCTAGTGGATATATGACATTATGACCCTCATAGTTTCATTTCCAATAGAAGAGTGTTATGAAACCAGCTCACAAAATAGAAGAAAATATAGATCAACCACTTATAAATCATCCTCTTCGAGGGGGAAAACTCCTTAACATTACATAAATGAACAATTATTAGATGATGCAAATGACAAAACCTACTTTCTATATATAGGAGTCTAAGGGATCCCAATATAATCAGAGCTTATACAACAATAATAATGTAACGGAAAAAAAATAACAATAGTTGGATTGTATGGGGCACAATAATAAAAATATGGGGACTACATGGGCACAAAATTAACAATATCAGAAATACATGGGCACAACACTAACAATAAGGGGGTTACACTAACAATAAAAATAAGGGGTTATACTAGTATTATAGGGACCTATCATGCCTCTCGCCTTCAAACAAGTGTTGTATTCAACGATTTAGTAGTTTTGGATGCTTTTGTATAAAAATTATCATCCTCCCATGAGGAATCTTTAGCTGGTATGTTCTTCCACTGGATGAGATACTCTAGAATTGATCGATTTCGTAGTTAACGAATTCCTATTTCCATTATTGCTTCAGGTTCCAATATGATTTTTCCTTCCTCGTCAAGTTCTAGCAATATTGTTTGAGCTGAGATATTGCCACCTATAACCTTCTTTAAGGATGAAACATGGAAAATTGGGTGCATTCAGGAAGATGCCATAAGATCCAATTTGTATGCCATAGTACTAATCTTTTACAACACCTTGGAATGACCATAATACATTGGTGATAATTTATTATCCTTGTTAGCTTGCTTAAGGGAAATTTGTGTGTATGGTTGTAGCTGTAAAAATACCCAATCTTCTACATCAAAACTTATTTCGTTGCAATGTTTATTTTCCCATTGTTTCATTCCATTTTGTGCCAAAGTGAGGTTATTCGTTATGATTTGGAGAAATTGTTGTTGATTCTCGATGTGATATTCCATTGCTGGAACCTGTAGTGAGAATAATTGTGCAATTACACCTTGTTGTTATATATTCATAATATTTCTCATGACATTAGAACTGATTATATTTTATGGTTTCCTTGCAATACCCCATAATTGAACTTCCTTTCCTTCCCCAAAACAAATCAATAAAAGTTCTTGAAAATTAAAAGTTATAGTCCCAAAGGATTGTAACCATTGAACTTCTAGTTCAACATCAATGCCACCCATTGGAATAGAAAGAATTGAACTATTCAATACATATTCCCCCATGGCTAGCTTGATAATATGGCACTTTCGAGAGCAATTTACAATTCCTCCATTTGCAATAATCACTTGACACTTTGGTGTTGGATATAGGAACTAATTCAATTCATTGGTTGTCTTATAATGAATAAAATTATCGGTACTACCTGAATCAATCAGTACTATTACCTTTTTCTTCTTGATATGTTATTCAATATTGAGAGTTTTTTGAGTGGTAATTCCTGCCAATGCATTACAAGATATCGTCGGATTCATTTCTTCTTTGTCTAGGGCTGGTTCCTGGTGTATATCATTTTATTTTGAATTTTCTTGTTCCTTTTCTTCCTCCTCTTCACAATCTATGTAGATTAATTTATTCACATCACACTTATGACCTTTAGTGTATTTTCTATCAAAACTGTAACATATCCCTTTTTCTCTTCTTTCCTTGAATTGTTTTGGTGTCAACCTTGTAGGTTGCGGAAGGCTAGGAGCAATAACATTTCCATCTTTATAGTTGTGATTGGTAAACTCACGTGTTTCCATAATGTTGATTTCAACTTTTCCTGCCACCCTGAATTCCTTCTCCAAGGAATCAGGTTCCCAAATGCGAACGTCATGTTGGATGTTATACTTTAAAGTCCCTATGAAGACATAAATCCTATGCTCCTCTAGAATATTTTCTACCCTGATATTCAATTTTTGGAAGTCCTCAATGTACTTCATCATTGAACACTTTTGTTTGAGATTTATCAATTGGCTAAAGAAGGTGTTGGTATTTGTATCCTAATAATGTCATATCATTCCCTCCATAAAAATTGACCGAGTGACAAGTTTTTTACAAGAAAAAAGACATCGGTACCATACAAACTAATTTTGTTCTAAATATAAAGTTTTGATGTGTACCTTTTGTGTGGGTTTCACATTATGGAGTTCAAATTATTGCTCCATTTGTAGTATCCATGTTAGCAGATCCTTTCCATCAAACTTCCACATATTGATCTTTGGAATATAGTGGATTTTTGATCCAACGTTATAGTCTATGAGATCATGATTAACATTTATTTTGTTCTCATCATGAGTTTCCTCTTGTACCTTTTCACCATTAGGAATCTTTTCTTGTAGAAACTTTGTCAAACCTTCCTTCAAACCTTCAAGTTTCACTTCTATACCATCGATCTTAGCTTCCATTCCATCCATCTTAGCTTCCATGTATACTTTTAAACCATCTATGTCACCTTTTAGTTCATCTTTCGTTGCTCTTTGTGAGAGTGAATTTTGTTGCACTTGGTCCAGTAATTTTGATATATCGTGATGTAATTCTTCCTCTTCATGCGTCATAGTAGAGTTTTCTGAGGGCTTAATGGGTGTAGAATTATTTTTTTCAGGAATTTTAGAACCCAATAAAGATATATATGCTTCAATATGCTCTTGGAATCACTTCAAACTGATTTTTTCAAACAAAACTTAAGAAATTTTTTTTAAAAAGTATACACATTTTTCTTTCTTTCTGGAGCTTGATATTGAATCGGTTGTAACTCTGTAATTTAGGATCTCCAAGATTTGAGCTTTAGTCCTATGGTATCCCTCTAAACGTTATTTCCAATGTCATAGGTCATAACTAATTTGGATTATTCAAGGTAAAGTTATTCCCAATCTCCAACAATTACCTAATTATGGGTTGGTTCAGTAGAGCTAACTTGTATGGTGTGCCATGTATCACTCTTTTGACCTTTGGCTCTAGAATAAATGAAAAAGAAACTAAATTCCGTGCAATTTCGGCCACATTTTACATAATTCCAATCTTATGTCAGAAACAAAAGTTATAACGATTTTCCCTTAGCCACATGTTCGATATGAAATTATGGATCTAGAAAAAACCATAACTTCCTCACATCATATCACTGCAAATATAGTGAACCAAGATCTAAAATTTTTACACGATGTTCCTCCAGTTTTTTACTCAAATGGTTTTTTTTTTTTTAGCTTCTAAACCTTGATAGAAAAAAAGTTATAGCGAAAATTCCAAGATAAGCTAATTGGAGCAGCAAAACCCTAGAATCCAAAGCTCTGATACCAAATGTTATGAAATAAGATTCCAAAATAGAAGAAAATATAAATCAACAAGTTATAAGTCAACCTCTTCGAGGGGGAAACCTCCTTTAGATTACATAAATGACCGATTCTTAGATGATACAAATGGAAAAACCTAATTTTTATATAGAGGAGTCTAAAGGGTTCTAATATAATCGGAGCATACATAAGAATAATAATGTAAGGGAACAATAATAACAATAGTAGGCTTCTATGGGGCAGAAGAATAACAATATGGGGACTACATAGACACAATAATAACAATAAGGGGGTTACACTAACAATAAAAATAAGGGGTTGTACTAGTATTATAGGGACCTAATAAAGAGAAAAAATAAAGGCTTCAAATTATGAGCATGAATATATGCCTGATATCAAATGCAAAGCTAAATTTGATTCGTGGCCTATTAACTTAGAGATGGAGATCAAGACTCCAACAACGAAGGAAAAAGCGCATAAAAGGACTGTTGACCAAGTTGGAGATGGAGGAAATACACACCAGTAAAAAGGAAAAGACCTTAGAGACAAAAGAAGAATAACTTGATACCAAGTTACTGGAGATAACACTAAATCAACCAGGTTTCCATGTCACTTTGGAAGACCCATTACAGACTGTTGCCTCGTCTTCTCCAGAGGTAGCTAGTTTAGGTTCAAAAGGAAGTGCAACTACAACTGAGTCAAAATGACCTACTGGAAAGGCCATTGAGGAAAGAAACAATAAGGTAGGGGAAGAGATGAAGCAACAAATGGAATCTCATTTAGTCCCATATCATACCAAAAATTTTTCTATTATGGACTTAGAGAGAAATCAGATGAAGTTCTTAGTGCAACACCCACTAGCACAATCACTACCTTCAAGCTCTTAGTTCAAAGCCTTGGATGTTTCGTTGGATTTGACAAGTGTACTCATGCCAGATAAGGTCAAATTCCATAGAAAAGTGGGAGAAATGATGTATAGTGATCTCAATAGGAATGTAATTACCATCAACAAGGCTGAAAAGTAGCTAGATAAAGTTGCAATGATGTTGAAGCATGAGAGATGCAACTCTAGGGCCCTACACATGCAGAACGAAATCTTGAAAGATATTATTGTGAAGTTGGGGGTTAACCGAGAAGACAAATATTCCTTTGAAACCCTCCTCCTAAGTTCCCAAATAGAAATATAGGAGTTTGGGCACAAACTAAAGATGTAAGGGAGTGAGCATGTGCAATCCAGGGAAATTGCACAAGGGGGATAAGAGAAAGAAATCATGGGAAAATAAATGGTAGAAAGAAACAATGATATATTATCCTTTAAGTAACTTGTAGTAGAGCTTAACATGAGGATAGATACACATATATTTGTATTACTTGTACCTGAAAATCCCCAAAACCCAAAAAAAAAACTCCTCAACACCCTTAACAAACTCTATTTTTTAGAAGGGGAGCTTAAAAGGGTGCATAAGGATTTTCATACTAGCCAGAGAAGCATAGCGCAAAAAAAAAAACAACTTGAGACTACTAGGACCAACTCAGACATCATCAGTAAGAACCTGCATGCAACAAACCAGGAGATCTATGAGCTAAAAGAGAAGCAGAAAGGAAATATGTCTCTACTGCAATCCAAGCCACTTGTCTAGGACGAGATCATATAAGAGATGAGAAAAAACTGGGAGTACATAACTTTGATGGATGAGCATAAAATTGTAATCAAGGATTATGACTTCTTCATCTTATCAACCAAAGAATATGGTGAAAAGAACTCCCATATTTTGAAAAATTTCATTCAATTTGTGAATGAATGGACACTTAGTGAGTCGAGTCCCATAGATGTGGTGGATATAGTATATTCTATCATGGATATTCTATCTAGAAGGAGGAGGGAAAAGTCAAAGTTGTGGAATGCTTAGGTGTGGTACTGAAATATTTGGCTACTTTCAATGCTAATTTTGAGGGGACTATGAGAGCGGAACTGCCCAGCTGTTGGAACCTTGTGGGAGTACTGATCTAGTGGGAGAAATATAGTCAAATACTAGTAGAGGCAAAAAGCAAGGTGGATTCCTCTCATGAGAATACTTCCACTGCAAAGGGTAAGAATATAGTTAATTATTTTAAGAGGGAGTTTTAGTTGTTGGGGATGGTAAAGAACTTGTTCCACCCTAGGTTGAATTCCAGAGGTCTCACCAATATCAAAATCACATATCAAAATTTCTTTCAAGATCCTCTACCAGCTCCATCTCTTTGGCAAAGATGTGATAATTTTTTCAATCCTCCCGTGCCCCAACTCATCGAACCATAAACACTTCCTCCACAACATGTTTATCATGACTAAGGATATTGTTGATTGTGTCTATCATGACACTTTGATTTTATGTTTTATGTAAATATTTTTATTTCATAAGAAACAATGTGGGTCATTTAGAGTTTAATTAGTACAACTATGTCATGGAGCATGTTGATATTTATGATATGATGATTCATTGTAAAAATGAGTAAGGAATATTTTGTAACGGGTTCTCCCACGGAGGCCCTATAAAATTGTTTTATGACACATAACCAAAGGATCAAAATTTTGGTTTTCCAAGAGAGAAGCTTTGTAAATTTTCAATGAAATGTATGTTCTATGGAATATTAATGGATTTTTTTTGGAGATTCTGACTCACATGAATGTGTAATATGTATTCATTTCTATGTTTATTCTATATGTTCTAACTATTCTTCTCAGATCACATGTAATAGTAGTTATTGGGTATTTTTTCATGAATTTATGGATTCACATATGTCTAATGATATTAAATATTCCTATACTAATATAAAACCTAATCCTTAAAATGTGCTCCATGTATCTTAACATTTCATTCAAATGTTTGTCTGATTTGTTTCATGTTGAAATTCGGTGCACCAGATTCCTAGTATAATCCTCGTTTATTGATTTTATTTCCTTCTGAATTCCTCTATCAGATATACTACAAATGAATGATAAGGTGTAGGTTCATGTGATGTTCGCTACAATGAGTCTGATATTAATGGTTCTATGAGTAATATTTTGCATCTGATTTTTCATTTCTCCTCTTAAGCAAGGTTTTGAATCAGTTTCACTCAAATATGTTAAATAGTGAGTGTGATAGAAAATATCAGCAAATATTTAAAGAAATCATGAAGATGTCATAGTCACTAGTCTCTCCTCAACCCAGGGGTCATCTCTAGGAGCTACAACATATTTTTCTATTGTTGCTAGGGATGAATCATAACATTTACATAGGTATGAAATTTTTACACCCTTTGGTAATGTGAGAAAAAATGGGTTTGGGTTCAATATCTCTCACCTCAGTGACTCCACTCTCTAAATATCACTTTGACCATCCTGGTTTTTAAAAGGCCACATACTCGCTTTGGTACTTCACAAAATATAACTCCTCCTGCATTTGACACTGAAAAGGTAATATCTAGGTTGATATAGAAAGAAAGTAACCTTATCAACCTAGTTCCTCTGACCTCTTTTACAGAAGTTTCTTCTTCTCGCTCTAAAAAATTTGTGATAAATTGCTATGATTTTCCCTCCAAAGTTTTGGAGTATACCGAGGAATGTGGTGTACCATTTAGTTCGTTCTCTTCAATAATAAAAAGAGAAGAAGTTTATTCCATTTCACCTTCTTTCTCGTTTCATCCTTCCCTTGAAACTAAATAAGTTAAATACATCCTTATAAACAATCCCACACGCAATGGAAAAAAATTCCTAACCCAGATCCAGTCAGTTGCAATTTAGATAACCCCTCGGAAAGGTCGTATAATAAACCTTCTAAAACCTCCCTTTCTCAATATGGATATTCTAGGATTTATCCTAAGCAAATATTCTCCATTGGATTTTCCACAACCCCTAAATTGTATGCCTCAAGACTACCTTAAGCTCTTTCCAAGATTCATTGGAGAAGATGATTTCTCAACACATAGGTATATAGAAACATTTTTTAGATTTGCAGAAAATATAAATGTAGAACACCTAGATTTGGTGTTAAGATTCTTTGTCTAGTATCTAGATGGGGAGGCTAGGAAATGGTTCAAAGCCCTTCCAAACACTTCAATAATTACCTCAGAGGAGAAGGAGAATTGTTTCATTCAAAAATGGGGATATAAAAGGGGCCATGGGAACATCCTCACTGAATTCAATTCCATGAATAAAAAATATAATTAAGATGTTTTAGAAACCATTAAAATGTTTAACAAATTGTTCAATAGCCTCCCTACTAAAATGAAACCTCCACGGGCTGCTACTAAAGTGGTTTTTGCTGGGGATTTTGAACCAGAATTTGGTTTCACTGAGGGAGAGGAATTTTTCTACCTTAAATAATATTCAAATAGATCTTTTAGAAGTTGAAGCGAAATTCACCTCCACTGGAAATTGGAGAGGGAAAACTTATCATGGAGATAGGAGGAGGCAAAATAAGAAGAAATTTCCTCAAACCATGGACAGGAAACTCAAGAGAAGAAACTTGTGGAAATGAATAAATTAATAGGAAATTTTTCTAACAATCTTGTGAAACTGGAGTTAGAAATCAAGAACCCTCCTCAACAAAGCCAACAAACTCCTAACCAAATTTTCAATCCTAAGTATAGGATACCGCCCTTGGAACTCTTGCAAAGGGAGAGAAAAGATAAACAATATCACATTCAACCTCCTTTTTATTTGGAAGTTGATCGAGAGGAACATGATGAAGAAACCATGGAAGCTCAAGAAAATAATTTCTATTCTTTTTCTGAAGCGGAATATGAAGACGAATCACATGAGGAAGAAGGGTATGAGTTGGATGCCCCACTAGATGATGGTGCGGTTGAAAAATATTGTATACAGTTTTTTGACTTCATGCAAGCTTAACTACATAGGAAATATGATCTCAGATATTCTAGGAAAATATCTAGAATGCAGGACCAAAATGAGGATCCCCTGCCCTCAAATCTTCCTAAATCGGCAGAAAAAGGAAAGAATCCTCTAGGCCAGGTCTAACCCAAAAAGAAAGATCCCTCGGATTATATTCTCCACAATCCCGAAGTTTCTAAAACAAAGGAATTGAACTTACCATCCAAGTCATTTTTTGATAAGTAAAAAGATCTTGTTGATGTTTCCACGGATAATAGGAGCCCTCTACCTTTAATATTTAAAAAGAATTGGAGAAGGTCAAGATATCTATCTCATTGAATTAATTATTAAAATATCCTAATTATAAAGCTCGGGTATCTTAGTTCATGTGCCCATCCACCATATCTCCTTTGCATGATATTCTGAACCTCCAAGAATAAATACCCATCATTTTATTTGGACCTCATGTTGAGGAACACAACTATCATTAAGGGAATTTTGAGGTCTAAAATGGACCTCGTAAGAAAAATATAAGACTAAAATAAACTTTATAAGAACCAATACGATTCAAGATGATGATGTCAGCCATGGGGGTTGATTCACCACTTTTGGGTTAAAAAAGTAAAAATATTAAAAAATAATAAAATAATAAAACTACTTTTTCAACTCATATTTTCAACTTATCTCCCTAAGGGTTTACTCAAATTTCGAGTGTGAATACTTGTTGGATGCAAAATTTTATTTCTCATCCAGGGAGTACCCATGTTGCATACTTTTGATGGACCCTGATACACAAAAAATGAGAAATACATTAAAAAAACTTGATTGCAATCACGTTTTTTTTATGTATTTCTAATTTTTTGTGTAGAAAAGTCCATCAACAGTATGCAACATGGGTACTCCTTAGACGAGGAATTTATTTTGCATCCAATGAGTATTCCCGCTCGAAATTTGAGTAAACCCTTAGGGAGATAAGTTCAAAATAAGATTTGAAAAAGTAGTTCTCTTTTTTCCCTCTAAAACTTGATGATGTAATCAAATCTTATTTTATTATTTCCACTATTATTTTATAATTTCCTTAGGAGGCCCATTTTAGACCTCAAAAATCCCCTAATTTCCACAACCCCTTTTTATGTTATCTTGGTATTTCATAAGCTTTTATTGCACAACTGCATGCTTGACTCAGGAGCTTCTCACAGTCTAATATTGTTGTCTATCACGGAGCACTTGCGGATGAAAATAACAAGGCAATATAAAACTTTGTATTCCTTTGACTCCAACAAAGTAAAATTTTTGGGGATGATTACATATTTGGTGGTAAATTTGACCCATATTCCCATAAAAAGTGTATTAGTGGATATTGTAGTTCGTGATATCCCTGCAAGATTCGATATGCTCTTGTCCTATTCATGGGGGTCTAATATTGGAGGATCAGTAAAATTGTATTTAACATATGCTACCATATCGGTGTTTGGTGGGAAGAAAGATTATTGTATTGAGAATCTAGATTTGTAAAGAGAGTTACAATATTTGAATGCTCAAATAATTCCCCTGTATATCGTAAACATAAATATTTCCCCTATTTGTTGTTAGAGGAAAATGATCTAATCCCAAATTAAACATAGTGGAATGTTACACCCAACTAAACCAACAATCAGGGAAGCATTATAAGGTATGGAATCTATATTTTGATGGTGCTTATTCAAGGGAAGGAAAGGGGGAAGGTGTGTTATTGATGTCTCCAGAAGGTAGCTTGATCCCTCTCTTGTTCAAGCTAGATTTTGAAGCCACTAATAATTTTATTGAATATGAAGCCTTGTATCTTGGTCTGCAAGCTGCTAGAAATATCAACAATGGGTACTTGGAAATATTTGGAGATTCAAAGCTAGTGGCGAAACAAATCAGTAATCAATGCCAAACCAAATATCCAAGGCTAAAGGCTTACCGTAATGAGGTATGGGATCTGATTGATCATTTTTTCTTAGCCTTTAATATCCAATTTCTACCTAGAGAGAGAAATAAGATGGATGATTTCTTTGTTATAGTTGCTAGTAAATTTAAACCTCCTCACAACCCATTGCTCGGATATGAATTTGAGGTCAGGTACCGATCTCTAGTACTACACAATGTCAAACATTGGTAGGTGTTTGAATATGAGGAGAAAATTAAATGCTTCATGGAGGTTATTGAATAATTTTCAAATTCAATCACTGACTAGGAGGAAGGGAAAATGATAGATGAACATCATGCCATCTAGGAGGAAACCATTACATAACACAATATTTTACAGTTGAAGTATAATACTATCCCCAGTGGTTTGGTTCCCTTGGAAATATTGTTTAACCCAAATTATGTGGTTTCCAAGCCAATTGAACAAGAAATTGTAGAGTAGGTGGAAAACTATAACATTGGTACAGAGCAAGATCCCTAGATAATCATGTTGGTAAAAGGAGTCCATGATAAGTACAAGAAAAGGTATCCGGAAATTTTTAAAAATTATATGGATGTGTTTTCTTGGTATTATGATGATTTAAAAACATTTGATACTACTATCACTCAATATAAGATCCCTTTCAAAGGTGGGGTGAAACCATATAAGCAGAAGCTTAGGAAAATTAACCATATGGTACTCCCATCAATTGAAAAGGAGGTAAGGAAATTTCTCTAAGCCAAATCATTATTCCTTAGAGATATTCGTACTGGATAGAAAATTTATTCCTTCTAAAAAAAAATAATGGAGAAATAAGGTTGTGTGTTGACTTCAGGAATTTGAACAAGGCCTCAGTGAAAGACAATTACTCTCTTCCTAAAATGGACTACATTTTGTAGAAGGTGGTAGGTTATGCCCAAATTTCTATGATGGATGGATTTTATGGATAAAATCAAGTAGTTGTGCACCTTGAAGATCAAACAAAAACTGCTTTCACCATGCCTTGGGGAAAATTTATGTATGCCAGAATTCCTTTTGGCCTCATAAATGCAAGAGCCACTTTCGAGATAGCCATGGATATAGAATTTTTCGGAGAATAGGAAAAGTCTGTAGTAATTTTTCTGGATGACATAATTTGTTTTTCAAAAACAAATGAGGATCATATTGAACATATATAACTCACTATTGAGAAATGCAGAAAATATGGTTTGTCTTTAAATCCCAAGAAATCTCAGTTTTCTCTAAGTGAGGGAAAATTGTTAGGCCACATTGTGAAAAAAGAGGGAGTCAAGATTGATCCCAATACGGTCGAAGCCATAAAAACATCCCATTTCCAATAAATAAGAAAGAGATCCAAGTTGTCTTGGGAATAGTCAACTTTTTAAGGAGGTTCATACTAGATTATGTTGAGATAGTTAAATAAATCATAGATATGTTGAAGAAGGACAAGGAAATTAAATGGGAGCAATTCTCCATAATTAAAAGGGCTCTTGTAGAAGCTCTTGTACTAGTTAGTTTGGATTATCTAAAACCATTTTTCACTTTTTATTTTGCCTCCCCAAATATAATGGTTGTTGTCTTATGGTAGAAAAATGATGAAGGGAATGATCAAACAATAAAAATTTTCATTCAGGTGCTACGAAATTATGTGCCAAAGTATAGCATTTTGGAGAAAGAGGTGTATGCCTTGGTCAAAGCCTTGAAGGCTTTTAGAATCTATGTCATGCAATCAAACATAACATCTTATGTCCCTAAATCTGTTTTGAAAGATATCCTAGTGCAGGGTGATAGTGAGGGAAAAATAAGAAAATTGATTTCTAAAATACAGTAGTATAATATGGATATCAATCCTACCAAGTTGATCAAGGGGCGATGAATAGCTAGAATTATGTCTTAAGTAAATTTCCAAGCATTGGGAATAAGCTTACTAGCTGGAGAATATGGAGAAAGTGGAAAATTGGAGTAACAACAAGGGATTGAAACCTCGGTTGAGAAAATCCATATGAAATATAGTTTATCTCTCCAAACTTATAAACATATTGTCCATTATCTACTTTTTGTGAGGCAACTATTAAATTTTGACAAAGTTAAATACAGGGCACTGAGGCTACAAGCCTAGAAATTTGTTATCTCAAATGGCCAACTGTATTGGAAGGATCCAGTGGGTATTTTTCTTTTATGTTTGGATGAAGAAGAAATCCACAAAGTGATTGATGAATTCCATAGTTGTGTGTGTGGAGGAAATTATAGATGGAGGGCTACAACCCACAAAATCCTCAAGGTGGGCTTTTATTGGCCTAAGTTGTTTGGTGAGGTGCATACCTATGTTCGGGCCTATGAGAAGTTTTAAATTTTTGGAGAAAAACATAAATTATCACATTTTCCTCTAATCCATGTTTTTTTAAGAACCTTTCAAGCAATGGGGGTTAGACTTCATTGCAGAAATACACCCACCCTCTAGTGGTCAGCACAAGTGGATACTCATAGATACTGATTAATTCACTATGTGGGTTGAAGTAGCCCCAACTAGGATTGCAACTGATGGTGTATTTATTAAGTTCATGGAGAAAAAAATCCTTGCTACGTTTGGCTTCCCCAATAAGGTTGTCACTGACAATGATCAGGAGTTCAATACATCCAAGTGTATTGATTTTTTCAAAAGTTACAACATTATAGTAGGTCATTCTACCACCTGTTACCCAAAAGGAAATGGATTGGTTGAATCTTAAAATAAAACCCTTGTAAGTACTATAAAGAAAAATATATCAGAAAACAGAGAAACTAGGACTCTAAGCTAGAATTTTCCCTATGGTCCAACAAGGTTCTATCGAGAGGTCCACTGGGAAATCCCATTTTGAGTTGGTTGATGGAAACACTGTAATTTTCCCCATGCAATTAGCTATGCCAGTAGCTAAAATATTACAATATGTTTATGAGGAGCCAAATTATTTGACCAAAAGGATAAATCATTTTGTAAAACTTCAAGAGAGCAGAGAACATGTGAATCTAAATTTGGTCAGTTCTAAGGAGAAAATGAAGTCCTTGTTTAACAGAAAGGAAAAAGACAACTATCTGCAACCAGGATATTTAGTATTAAGATGGGATGTTAGGAGGGAATATAAAGGAAATAAAGAGAAATTTTATCCTCTATGGCTTTTACCTTTAAATTTTTTTGAAGAAAAAGGGAAAAATACCTGCTAGAAAATTTAGAGGGTCAAGTGCTTGGACTACCTGTAAATGGGCAGTTTCTCAAGTTTTATTTCCAACACTAAAAGAATTCAATCTCACCCATTGTAAATAATGGTGACCCATTTGTAAATAACCAACAATATTTTGAGTTTATATTAATGCTTTTTGTTTTATGGTATTTTAAATAAAATGACTCTATTCACAAGGTGTAAGACAATAATCTCTAGGTTCTCAGTGCATTGTATGCGATGCAATGTCCCAATTTGGAGCCAATGTTGTTTCCCTTCATCAATTTTCTAAGAGGTCTAAGAGATTGGATTCAAGGGTCCTATCTAAAAAACCAATTAAATCAGCTATGGGGGAAACTATTAGACCCTAGAACCATTGTAGAAGATCTAAGGTCAAAAATAGCACTCAGGGGACCCCCACCAGTTTAGCGCAAAATTTTAAGAAGAAATTTTCAAAGGAGTGCATGCTTCGATTAACGATCAAGAATTTTAGGGATGGATCGTCATCCATCTCTTCCTCACCATCCCTCAGACAAATTTTAGGGAGGTAACTTGCATGGATGATAAGTGGGAACGACCTTCTGGATTTGACAAGTCAAACTAGTGGGCCCGCTAATCCAACAACCCAGATTCATTTCAAGGGGTAACCACTGGATCCGACCTTCCACTCTCCCACCCGCTGGAGGATGGTGGGGACCACGCACCACGAGGGACTTTCTGAACTCATGCGAGTAGTGAATTCAAAGGTAACTGATAACATGTCTACCCCCCAATCCCATCCACCTATCTCTTGTCCCCAGCTAGTCAAATTCTCCGATGTGTTCCCCTGTGACTTCATCCGACCTCAGCTAACAATTTCTGTCTCTCTGCCTATAAAAACCATTCCCGCCTCAAGTTTTTGAAAGTTTGTATTTTTTACTGGTACACACTCTCCCATCAGTCGTCCATTGAAAATCCTCATTTGAGCACTCATCCTATCTAGAACCTCCCTCCAATTTCATTTATAGCCTTCTCCAGGACAATTAGGTAAATGGTCAGTCCATCTCACCTGCAAGTCTTTTGAATAATCATTGGAACATTAAGAAAGCATCCCCCGAGAGTCCTAATGCCTGGGAGGCAAAAAAATCCTCCACTGTTGACCATCTCATGGACACAAAGGCACAAATTGTATACCCCTATTGTGCCTACCACCTCACTAACCTCTGTTTCAACTTATATGGTAACCACCTCATAAGAGAAGATCCATTTCAGGTGGATGACTCGGGCCTGTATTATCAAATTGCACCCTTACTGCACCATTTTATCAATTTTACCTCTTGGATGATCGTTGCTTAAATAGATTATAAAAAATACATTTTCTCTTCTGCTAGGGTCAAAATCCTTGAATTAACCCCAATGCTAATTCAAAAATCCTTGTTTTACCCTAGCTCTCCTAAACACCAACTTTTTACTAAAACTACATTCTTCTATGATAAATCTAACCTTGCAGCTGATGAGCAACAATACTTTCTACAAATGGTCTTTGCCCCTGTCCTACAATATCTACCTATTCTTGATAGTTTCCATAACCCTCTTTGCAAAGCCCATTACACCTATTATTTCCCCTACTTTCTCATATGTTGGGGGATGATGATTCCAATATAGCTACTAAATTCACTCTAGGGTTCCTAATAAAAATGATGCATCCTCACCATTTATTTTGAATTCCTGCTTACCTATCCAGGGTCATAATATTCCAACTGTGTCATTTCCCTACCACCTCCTTTATCAGATATTATTAGTTGTTGTTCTTCTTTTTTCTGTACACTCATGTGGATGATTTCAATTTACTAGGTCTCAATTTGTTGGCTCCAAAAAAAAAAGAAACATATTTTTGACTGGGATATTGCTATTAGGAAGAAACCATATTTTGATGTATATTCTTAGTTTATATCCTCCTACATGGCCATTTCCTATAATATTATCCATGGTGTTTCCCATCCTAGAGTTCTCCCTCGGAAAAAAGGGACTCTCTAGCTTATAAAAGACACTAGGGTAGGGGGTGGTACCTTTTTTAGGATTACACAAAAAATATGGTCTATGGGTGTCAGCTCCCTCCTTTCTCCTTACCTATGTGTATGAATACGTTTGTGTGTTTGGTGCACAAATGTACCAAATCACACCTGCTTAAGAGGAGTGTTTTTTTCCTCTTAAGTTCTTGGTCACAGGCAGAAAATAAAGGGAGTCAAGCAAGTTAGTGAACATGCTAAGAAATAAACATACTAAATAGTGAAATAGAATGCATATTCAAAAATAAAAACTAAACTAGAACACATAATACAAAATCTCTAAATGGAGTCAAACAACTTCAATAATCCAAACGGTGGCGCTTACGTCCCCTCTTGTTGAGTGCTGGTAGGAATAAAGGATGAAACGTTTACCCACTTGCCAAGGGGCCCTTAGAACTAGGGAGTTGATCTAGTTGTATATTGGTGGTCACCCGCCTATTCCACTTGGGGCCCCACCATTGTCTCTTTCAGTTTTTTAGTTTCGGCACAACTTACTATTTTTAGCAGTTTTTTTGGGTCCTGAACTTCCAGAGCTGTTTTGAGGCCCTAAACGACTTTTTTTGGGAAAACGGAGAGCAACATGAGTGCATGGACCAATGTTGCTCATTAAAAATGTGTAATCCTCAGATAGATATTTCTAACGAGGTATGGTACGCGTCAAATGGAGATCGAATGAAACAGTTACACCGCTAGGAAGTTGAAACACCAATTTACCCAAACGAGGCCCATAGTTTTGGCGCTTCATCTCCTAGGGTTAGGGTTTTGGTTGTTTGGGATTTCCCATTGTTTATAAATAATAAATAGGCCCTCGAGCCTCATTGTAACTTAGTTCAGAGGCCAGTAGCTACCACATCTCTTCTCAGAGATTGCTACCAGCGCCCTAGCTAGTTTTATTTCCATTCTGTCTTTAAGAAAATTTCAGTTCTTTGATATTAATGAAATGAAGTGTTATTTCCACTGCATCTCTGTATTTATGGTTATGTGTTTATTCTGTTGCGTTCCTAGATAAATCCTGATCAGGAGTTCTAAGAGCCGATGAAAGGATGTATTTACTTCCGAGCTACCTTGGTGCAAAGTCTCCCTCTCTCTACTCCGAAGGACTAGAGTTGTTGGATGGCCAACAACTGAGTCCCCTCTATCTCTACTCCGGATCACACACTACTAGATTTCTTGGGGAAATTCTAGCCAACATAACAATGTGTTCTCTTATTGTTCGTCTCTTGGTGGAATTTCATAGCTGAATTCAAACTCTTCTTCCCTCTCTTGGTACATTGATGGATGGTGACCCAAGAGAGGAGGGTGATTCCATTGTGTGCTCCCTTGAGGTCCTAAGGAGGATTCGGTGGCTGTCCTTAGGCAGCCTCAATTGTGCGATCAATGTCATGGAGTGTGCCTTGTGGTCTCGGAAAGTGACTTCTGCCACTCTCAGGTCCGAGTGGCTTTTTGAGGAAAATCCGCGCAAAGGCACATTTTTCTGGTTCCTTCAGTGCGCAATTTGATTTTCCTTCTAAACCTTAGATATTTTTTAAATTATTTAGATTCTCTAATGGGCCTCAACCCTGTAAATCCTTCTACCTAACATTTAATAATGTCATATTTTCTTGTCCAATTTTCCAGTGATAACAGTTTCCCCCTAATGTGTGAGGTCTAGGAAGAACTGTATAATTGAAATACATTATAGTTTCTTTACTGTGTACTGTGCAGAGAGAGAGAGAGACCTGCGTGTAGCACGGAGTTGGAGACACCTTGTACCGGGTCGAAGAGTGACCGTGTCATGTGGGAACCCTACAAGCAACAGTATAATACAATAAATACAAATTTTCTACGAGGCAGGCATGTCCCATGCTCATGATGCTTTGGCTAGCTAAACAAATCTATTTGACAGATACAGATTCTGTCGGTGTCACTAGTATGGTAGTGATCTGTTGGTTGATTACGAAGATTGTTGACGCTCTCAGGGGCGTTTTTTCTTTGAAAATAGGTGGAATGTGGTATCCACATGTGTACACTTGGCATGGCATATAAATGCGCATTTTATGCATGGGTGTCTGACTGGGACCTTCCCGTGTAATAATTATTGAAAGAGATGCTTATAAAGGCACGAGTCTTCAACGAATGTGATCAAAGTGAAATGGTTGTAAGGTACAATACCATCTTGACATGAAAGCTTGTGTTGTATTCGAATGTAAGGAGGATCGATGACATCTATGGGAAATGATGCCTCCCTTAGTGCCACCCGAGGACGTCCCTTTTGTGGAGAGGGGTGATCCAAGGTACCACTTCCTTTTTGGAAAATAGTTGTTGATGTCAACAAAAAGGAAGCATCAACCGAACGAGAGAATTTCTGATACAAGGGATAATGATCCTATATGTGATAGGTTTAACATAGGCATGATGGCGAGGAGTGACTGAAAACTAATGATGGAGATTCAGTGGCCCAAGGTCAAAGTATAAAAAGCAGCTTGGCGGCAAGGCAATCATAACTATTTCTGATGGTTAAATGCCTGGAGTCGGTAGGACGTCGAGAGTGGGTATATATTGGTTATGAATGTCATGGTGGCTTATGCATGAGGGTGGGATACGCCGACTAAGGGTGACCAGGGACTGCTTCCATGGGATAAAAAATTGATGGGTGGGTGGGGGACATAGTGCACCATTTGCATTCTTTTTACACTTACTAAAAGAATGAAATAATGGGGTTTGGCTTGTACAAAACACAGAGATGGGTGCCCCAAAACATGAAACTGTTCACTCACTGATGATGCAAGGAAGGTATTTTGCCGAGGGTGGGGGTCCCATTGGTTGGTATCATGTGTGGGGTTGATGAAGCAGATGGAAAATATCGCAGATGGGCTATGCTGATGGAGAGATGGTAGGGAAAATGCGAGGCATGCTAGTGCGCTTTCGATCTGCTTGCAAAACCTACTAGTCCAGGAAAGGGGTTTTATTTCGATATGGTAAAACTTGACCTGATGCATGGCGGGTGAATATGCATGAGGTTATTCCCGAACCAAAGTGGTATGCCCATGGCATCATTATGTTTTGTGATATATGGTCTACTTTGGGTGATGGCCGCTATGGAGGGGAGGCTCTACTGACCAATGAGGATGTTTATCATGTGCAAGGTGGGGTGATGATGAACATGGCCGAATGCTTAGAAATTATGGTTAATTTTTTATGGATAAATGATGTGAGGATATGCAGAGTTCTTCTGGGACTCTATCATGTTGAGGGTAGAATGATACATGCTCCGGAACTTTCGGTGGATGGAGCGATGGATGGTTTTCACACTATCTGCAAAAACAAATACCCCAAGAGAAAGAATATTCTTTATACAAATATTATTGAAATACATGTGCTAAAAAAGAAGATGAGAGAGGGCATACCCATCGGCATTGAAAAAATATTTTTTCGGGGGTGAAAATGTGTGGCACCACCCTTAGGCGTTATGGAGTGCTAATCATGGTGTTGCCCCGACACACTAGGAAAAACATCCTAGATATGGGGTTGATGTCTTGCTCGCTTGACGGCATGACTAGGTACCCGTGGTGTAGCACTTCTAAGTTAGGGAAACTGGAAACCACATGATTGGGTGTTTTACACAACGTACATGTTGGTCTCCTCTACAGAGGGCGGTTGGGGGTAACTAAGGGTTCCCCGATTGGTCATTTTTCAGCTGAAAGAAAGAGGATGGATCTAATTGTCACATATTCTTGAGTTGTTGAGTTGTTCATGGATTCAGAGTTAGAGCCATCTTCTTGGGAGAGGTGGACTATGGCTGAGCGAAAACTACCCAGTGCTATGCAGAATTGAGGGATATAATGGCATTGTTCTAAAATGTGGTTGTCAACACATAAAGGAAAAGTGAATTGTGCTACCCACAAACCAACATAGTAAATGTGCTCTATAGGATACCACTTGTGAATGAGTTCTAGGGTTTCGCATTCCTTGATGAATTGACCATGTTCATCGCACAGCGCGCAGCATATGATCAGAGGGGTGAAGATGAATAGGAGTCTTTCAGGTGACTGTAGTTCCTCCTCTAGGTTTAGAATAACGCAAGGTTCATCTACGACTGACTGAATGGAGGGATAATCTTGATAGGACTACTCAATGGCATGTAAAGCGTCTGTATATCGCGGGATCTCTGGGAAATGATGGGTATAGTGTCCATAATTTCTGCAGATAGCGCATGCATGATTTGTATGCAATGTTTTGCCTTGCATTTTGGTGGCAGGTTCCTTTTAATGGGGACTTGTTTCTGCGATGTCTACCGCAGAGCTAAGGAGTGGTTTTAATTCGTCCAAATCTAGGTAGATGTGGGTAGGGTGGCCTACTATGTCACATATGGTGCAATGTGGTCATTCCCGTGGTGTGGTGGGATTCTCCACCTTATTTCCTCTTCTATTGGTTTTCTTGGTCATAACCATCAGCTTTGTGATGGGAATTTCCTTCAAAGGTATTTCTGCAACCATCTCCTGAATGGCTGGGGCCTGCTTAGGATTGAGAGGGATTAACCTTGTAGAGGTGATGTGTGTGACTCCCATTGTGGTAGGTGGGAATAGGAACCAAACTAGTATTGCAAATGATAATTTTTGTAGGACCACCTTGGCCATGACCTGTTGCAACACAAAACCAGTAGGGGGGAAGAGGAAAGGAGTTTGGGAGGCAATGTAGGCTAGAGAGACTGTTGTGGATGAGGACACAGTGCCATTACTGCTTGTCTCTATGTCTTGACTAGCTTCAGTGCTTGATGAGGACATCATGCACACCGGAGCCCCTATGACATCAGGTGATTACTCAGGTATAATAGGGGGATCTCCTAGGAATGACCCTAGGATGGACGATGGTTTGAACTGGCTTGGGCCATATTCCTCGTACCGTGTAAGCATCTTGGAAAATGTGTCTACATAAGGTAGAATGAAATCTATACTTTTTATGGGCCAGCTTTCTCTGTGTGTCAATTGGTTGACAGTACCGATGCGGTCCTCATGGGGGAACATCATCATTCAGAAGACGGAGGAGGCTATGGTGGACATGGCATACATATAACTCTGGCCAAGGATTATATTGCAATCGAGTTGAGAATCTAAGACGTCTATAAGGACCGTCTTGTCATCTAAGCAAACTGGAATCTTTTGGTAGAGGCCGATGGGAGCTGAAGGGCATCCATCATATTCTCTAAGCGTAATGTTTGATGGCTTTAGTTCGGGAGACCGTAACTTCTGCCAAATGTTCTTGGAAATGTTGCATGTGGATGCACCCTCTTCAATGATACATTAGTGAATGATGATGTTTTTAACTCACACCGGTATCTGAAAGGCGACCATTGAGGGAAGCCTAGGGGTGGATTTATCTAAATCAGAAGCCATTAGGCATGAATTGGCAAGGTCGATGGTGCGTAATGTGGAAGGCAAGGCTTTCCTTTACTTTGGGCATGATTCTAATACCTCCAAAGCTGACATAGCGACGAGAGATTGAGCTAGATCATCCATGATGCTATAGTTATACGTCACTTTGGAATGGTTTCCTGCCCGCCTAGTCGGTCCCTTAGACATTTATGGAAAAGGTTCAATAGGCATCTTTGACATGGTCAAAGGTGCTATTGGTGCACTTGTACTGGCCCCTGATGCATTGGTGTCTGGTGGGGTATCATAATTTTAGTTCCATGTCTGAAAGCACATTTCTTCACTAGTCATGTAGCTTTCATGGTTGTTCTTTCCGGAATCGTTGGGGGTGTTTTGTTATTGCTGAGTGCTAACTATCCCTTTATGGGGGAAAGGCTCCTGCATGACTATTGTCTTCTATGAGGATCCCCCCTGCCAATGGTTACCCTATAGCTTCTTTAGCTCAGGTAGGTTGGTACAATGGTGAGTGTAATGGCCGTACTCACCACAGATCTAACAAGAGTGGTTTGTCTGAAGATTTTCCCTCTTGTTCTACCATTTGGGGTTGCTTGGCTCCTAGTTTTGATTTCAGTTAGAGATGCCTCTAGCCTGAGATCGTAGAGGGAATTGTTGATTGTTTCCCCCCTATCCAATATTTCATTTAGGCTTGTTTTTTCCTTTTCTCTTAGCCGTGTTAGGAGGGTAATTTGGATTCTCATGATTGTATGGTTGGTGCGGTTGGACTTGGGAAGGTTGCACAAAGTTCAGCTATACATTAATCTACATGGGTGTGTTTTGTGCTGGGGACTGGGCATATTGAGGTCCTTGTCCCTATTTTATAAATGGATGTTGAGGGGGATCTCTTCCATTAGCATGTATATCTGTGTACTGGGTCCCCTGAGCTGGAGGATATGGACCTCCCTACTAATGGTGGTACGATGACTCCCTATTAGTTATATTTTGCGAAGGTGCATTATGACTTTGGTAGTTGGGTTGATGTATGTTCTGGGTAGAATCATATGCGTAACTGGGGTATGGAACACTGCTGCTTAGGTGATTTTAGGTCAGTGACTCAATCAAACCGTCTGCGGAGTTCGACATGCCTAGAAATTTTTTGTAAGTTTGCGAGCGTGGGGCATTAGGCAGGATATTGTAAATATACCTTGACTACGTATAGATTAGCTCGACCTATTGGGCCTTACTGATGGTGTCCTCTTTGGATATGGGATTTTGTTGCGCCACATCCTTCGAAATATCTGTGGTGAGAGTTTTCAGGAACATGTCTAACAAAACTCGATTGTTTATTTTGGCTTTGCACAAACTACGACACCGCCGACATTCGTGGAGATAGTCCAAGATATGGACGACAGGTGTTTGCCTAAATTGGGTCAGTAATTTCGTTCCAGAATCACGGTTGATGGGTAACTGAAAATAGGACAAGAATGCAATAGCGAGGGTGCTAAAGGTTCCATGTGTAGCAAAGGGATGCTCCACATACCATTTCGTGGCTATTCTGGTTAGGGTGCATTGAAATAGTCTTAGTCGAATAGTATCATCAACGATGTTGTTCGAAAAACACCATAGGTGGAAAGTCATAAAATCATTTCCACGGTCTTTCACTTGATTCCCTTCAAACTTTGGAATGTCCAAAGGGAACTTCATGGGCATGGGAGGCCATGTAGGGTTGTGTGCAATGGGGTCGTTTGTCAACTTGGTTAAATCTAGTAAATTTAACGAATCTACAATAGCAGAATTTTGAGGTCTAAAATGGGCCTCGTAAGGAGATTATAAATTAATAGTGGAAATAATAAAATAATATTACAGTACATCATCAAATTTTAGAGGGAAAAAATAATAAAATAATAATAAATGATAAAAATATTTTTTCAACTCGTACTTTCAACTTATCTCCCTAAGTTTTAACTCAAATTTCGAGAAGAAACACTTGTTGGATGCATAATTTAATTTCTCATCCAAGGGGTACCCATGTTGCATACTTTCGATGGACCATACTACACGAAAAATGATAAATACATGAAAAACGTGATTTCAATCACGTTTTTTCATGTATTTCACCTTTTTCTTGTGGAATGGTCCATCAAAAGTATGAAACATGGGTACTACTTGGATGAAAACTAATTTTTTCATCCAACGAGTACTCCCACTCGAAATTTGAGTAAAAACTTAGAGAGATAAGTTGAAAATACGAGTTGAAAAAAGTAGTTTTATTATTTTTATTATTTTTTAGTATTTAAATTTTTTACTCCAAAAATTATGAATCATCCCCCATGGTTGACATCATCATCTTGAATCCTATTAGTTCTTATAAATTTTATTTTGGCTGTACATGTTTCTTAGGAGGCCCATTTTAGACCTCAAAATTCCCCTAATGGAAAGGTGACTGTGAGTTTGTAGCCATTGCAAATTGTGAAAACAAAATGTTATGGTTAGGAATAGGGTTTGTCTGTGACTTACCCTATTGTGCGTTCACCTGGCTTCCCGAATGGGTAGCATTCCTCTATCCCCTAGGGTTTATGGGAGGAGTGGTATGTGGTGACCCTGTGGGGGTGTTCACTGATGTGGCGTTGGATGACCGACTAGGGTTCCCAACTAATGCTGCCTCAATAAAGGATAAGCCAATTAGGGTGGCAGTCTTTTGTCTTTGATGCCTAAATGGAGAAAGACCTGGAACCCCTCTTGGTAATAGGAGGAGGTCCAAAAGACGTTTATATCGATGAGGTCCCATTGGGTCCGTTATGGTGTCAATTGGGTATGGTTTTGGAAATATTTGAGAGGATAGAGATTGTAATCAAATAAAAAATATGATTGCATACATAAAAAAAAAGAAAAAATAAAAGATAAATTTTCCCTTTAGATTAATCCTATGTGACCAGTCAATCAAAAAATATGGTTTTTTGTTGTTTTTGTATGATACTCAAATCCTAGAAGACCTACTCATCCTCACATGATCCAATGTAAATGGGCTTCGAGAAGATATCTTACGAATTCTGGCACAACGTCCTAAAAGAACTAGCGATGCTCGCAGTCAACCAAAGAAAATCAACCAAGGTAAGGGTAGAGGATCTAGTGTTGCTTGCACCGTCACCTATAGGGAAGGATGCCCTAATTTTTTCCACTAAGTACTATCGTCCCACGTGATCGTTCATGAATTTAGCTTATTCGTAATTCAACTATGAGTACCGAGTATTATACGATTCAGGTAGCCCCGAATAATACCACACGCACTGGGCCTAAGCTTAACCCCCTTTGAATCAGGTCTCTGTTGTGCTCATGTTTTCTTTGTCGCAGGCAGATAGACGGATTTGAAAGTTCCCTAAACGGTCAAATTCTATGTTTCAAGATGTAGAATGACCAAGGTGGCTTATTAGATGCCTACCCCCTTGGTCCTAACTTAAACTATAAATTCTCTTGTGGCCCCTGTGGGGAGAGTTTAGTGATTTTGGTTAAGATATTTTTAGGTGGCTTTAATTTACTTAGGGTGTGAATGTGTGTGAAAAAAATGTGAACAAGTGCATAGTTTGGACGTGTGGATATACAATGATCCTTTTGAAAATCACCTATTTAAACTATGTTTGGTTGTTCCATGCTCAAAAGAAAAACATGTGCGGATATGGGCCACTTCGAATGTTTCCTAGTTAATCTAAATTATCAACTATAGGGAGATGGTGAGTTATCAAAAAAGAGTGTTCATATGCTTTCCTAGGATCACCCAAAGGTGCAAAGGCAGCAGAGACTACTTGCTCTCTAATGATAATTCGATCTTGGTCCCAAATCCTAGTGCAAAAAATTGAACTAAAACTAATGACTTTTACACTAGGAAAATGAAAAAGGTTTAGCTAAGCATGTGTGGACTAGGGCCACTTACTTTGGCTAATTAACTAAGTGTTTTTTGGTGCCTAAATTCGCAAAACATAAATTATTTGGGAATGCAAGTTTGTTGCCCCCTACTTAAACTATGTGTTAACTTTGTGAAAATCAACTTGAAATTTTTAAAGCTAACACCTAAACTACTAAAACATAGCTAAAAGTGAGCTTTAACAAGTTGTGGAACACCTCAACCAGTGCTGGTAGATTACGTATGGAATTCCAGTCACTTTACAAGCAAGAAAAAAATGGAAATAGTAGCAAATTACTACTTCTGGTTTCTACACGCAAAAGGTAAAGATGGGCGCGAAGGCTACGTGCAGGTTACTACTAAACATGTGCGGTTGGGCGTGTCTGTCTGTGAAAAAGCAGCGCGATTTTCCTGCAAAGAAATTTTGGGAGCTCTTCAGCTTTAGCCTCTCAATTAGGGTGAATCAGGCAGTGAAGGAGAGAAAGGGGACAGTTCCATCCCAACTCCAAAGCAAAGAAAGAGGTCTCTGTAAAAAGGCACAACCACATAAACTTGGAAATAAAAGTTAGTGGATTCGCCAATCCTATGTGTGTGTGTTTGGCGCACGAATGTACCAAATCACACCTACTTAAGAGGAGTGGTTTTTTCCTCTTATGTTTTTGGTCACAAGGAGAAAATAAAGAGATTCAAGCAAGTTAGTGAACATGCTAAGAAATAAACATACTAAATAGTGAAATAGCATGCATATTTAAAAAGAAAAACTAGACTAAAACACATAATACAAAAGATCTAAATAGATTCAAACAACTTCAATAATCCAAATGGTGGTGCTTATGTCCCATCTTATTGAGAGTTGGTAGGAATAAAGGATGAAATGTTTACCCACTTTCCAAACGGCCCTTAGAACTAGGGATTTCTAAGACCCAATGCAAGGATTTCTTTACTTTTGAGCTACATTGGTGCAAAGTCTCCCTCTCTCTACTCTGAAGGATTGGAGTTGTTGGATGGCCAACAACTGAGTCCCCTCTATCTATGATCTGGATCACACACTGCTGGATTGCTTGGGGAAATTGTGGACAACATAACAATGTGTTCTCTTATTTTTCATCTCATGGTGGCCTTTTATAGGAGAATTCAAACTCTCCTTCCCTCTCTTGGTACATTGATGGAGGCTGACCCAAGAGAAGAGGGTGATTCCATTGTGTGCCACATTATTCCATTGTGTTCTCCCTTGAGGTCCTAAGAAGGCTTAGGCGACTGTCCTTGGGCAGCCTCAAGTGTGGGATCAATGTCCTGGAGTGTCCCTTGTGGTCTCGGAAAGTGACTTCCGCCACTCTCAGGTCTGTGCGACATTTTTAGGAAAAGCCGCAGAAATGCGCGCTTATCGAAGAAAAGTGCGCTTAAAGGCACATTTTGATGGTTCATTCAATGCGCAATTTGATTTTCCTTCTAGACCTTAGAGATTTTTTAAATTCTCTAGATTCTCTAATGTGCCTCAGCCCTGTAAATCCTTCTGCCTGAAATTTAATAATGCCATCTTTGCTTATCCGGTTTTCCAGTGATAACAATGACCATGAAGATTTTCACTCTATAATTCATAAAACAGAGCCTTAATTTGGACCAATATCACTTTGTTCCTGGTAAGAAAGGATATATGTTTAAATTGGGTAGGATTGTGGGGATTTTTATGGTCAATTCCAGGAAGGCCATCAGGGCAGTTGAGGAATTACTCAAAAGAATGAATGTTGATCTAGGGGATGTCTAGCATTATGATCCTCATGGTGTCATTGCCAAGAAAAGAGAGAAGATAAAGGCTTTACATTTGAGCATGAATATAGGCTTGAGATCAAATAGAAATCTAACTTTGATTTGTGGCTTATTAACACATAGATGGAGATCGAGACCCCAACAAAAAAGGAAAAAGAACATAAAATGAATGTTGACCAAGATAGAGATGTAGAGATGGTTGGCGTATAGACCAGTAAAAAGTAAAATACCCTAGAGACAGAAGAAGAATAATTTCAGACCTGGTTAGTGGAGACAAGACCAGATCAATTAGGTTTCCAAGTGACTTTGGAAGACACATTACAGATTGTTTCCTCATCCTCTTCAGAGGTATATATTTTAGGTTCCAAAGGAAGTGAAACTGCTACTGAGTCAAGCTCGCCTACTGGAAAGGGCATTGAGGAAAGAAACAAGAAGCTAAGGGAAGAGATGCAATAAAAAATGACATATCATTGAGTCCCATATCAGACCAGACTTCTGGTTGCTATTGACTTAGAGATAAATCAGATGAATTTCTCACTGCAACACCCACTAGCATAGTCATTACCTTTAGGCTCTCAGTTCAATGGCTTGGATGTTTCTCTAGATTTGACAAGTGTCCCCCTGCCAAAAAAGATCAAATTCTACAAGCAAGTGGAATAAATGTTGTAATGTTATCTTAATAATAATTCAATGACCATCAACAAGCCTAAAAAGCTACTAGATAAATTTACAAGAAGGAGTGCGGAAAAGTAGTTTTCTCACCAATAAACCTTATCAGCTACATTTTCCCCTTTCTACTCAACTAGCATGCATATTGATTCCCTTGAAGCTCTTTGACAGTCAGGACTTTCCTTCCTTTCTCCTACTCCCCATTAGTGTGCGGTCACAGACCAAAAGATGCAATGATTCTATTTCATGGAGATTTGGATATGCATTGAAATGAGTCTAGGCTTTACGCAGTCAAATAGAACAGGTTTTAAAAGTTAGATATTGAGTTCAAATTGAATTTGATGTGGATCAAAGTTTTGTTCAAGATTGTTGGTTGTGGCACAGAGATGAGGGGTTAATGGTAACCATCGATCATAGCCATAGAGGGAGTTTTGTTTCTAATCTAGATACAGAGGTTCCTGTACCCAAAATTTAGTTTATGTTCCTGAACCAGGAATTCGATTCCTGTTCTAGAAGTTTATTTCCTATTCATGTTCCGACAAAGGGGTTTAACAATGATACCTGAGTGCATTTGAGGGAATTTCAGAAGTTTTTTTTAGCTACATAATGGATGATTTCATCCAAGCATGGGCCCATAACAAACAGGTCCAAGGATCGAACTGTAGAAATATTGGATCTTTGGGACCCCAGGAAATGGTCATCATCAAGTGGTATCATAGTTGTTGGCGAGAAACAAGGTCTCTGAGAAACATCCAAGTTCAGGAGAGAGGCCAACAAGGTTTTCGCAGTAGTCTAGCACAACGCCAGCATTTTCACCCTACTACGAAGAGCAGAGAGTCTCACCCGAGGCATGTCGTGACCTTATTAAGATTAGGGACAAATCAGGTATCACCCAATCACAGCTATAGAGAAAAATAGAAAGAAATGGGAATCACAAATAGATCTAACTACTTTGCACAAGATACCACTCATAAAGCATATTCAAGATGCAAAATTAAAATTTAAAAGCGTCCAATACATTCACCAAAACCAAATGCTTAACACGAAACTCAGAACATCTAAACACATGTAGAAGTATGTTTCATTATCAATGGCGGATATTTAGAGTACTCCTTAGAGTTGATTACAGAAGGGCAGATTAAAATAGTTACAGAACAGATCAAAACAAAACAGAGCTCTCTTGTGGCTCTCTTCCTCAACCCTCTACTGGACTAACCTCCTGTCCTACGCTGGCCGATTGCCTATTTTTTCCTTTTCAAACGTGACTGTTAGTTTTCCTCCTTTCCTGCTTTGTTGTTTGCCACTTCTTCCCGATCACTAGAAGTTCTGATTCTTGTCCTTATCGCTCATTCTTTCCATCTGTGCTAGTTTTCTGTAATTGCCGTGCCACCTGTTCTCCAATTCTCCGCAACAATGACAACTTCCTATCTACCATGGTTGGGCTCCGCCACATGTTCTTCGCAAATCGAGTTGGGACGTTTGGCTCCTGTTCTCCATGTAGAGGAAGTAGTTTTCCACCTCTCATTGAAGCTTCCTTGAGGATAGGGCCAATCCCATGATTTTAGGGATCCCAAATCCCCTTCCACAATCTATATAAGCTTGCCATTTCCCTTTGCAAGCTAGTCTCCAAGAGCCTTCATAGCCTAAAGAATGTTGCAAGAGCTTTGATAGTCCTCATAGTGCCAAATCAATAGCAAGGAGATTGAAAATCTAAGAGAGAGGCTTGTCCCCATTCCCGGCAAGCTTTACCGAGACGTATTCCGCTAACGACCTGCCGAAGGAAGATTCAACGTCAGAGCTAGGATGTATTTTCCTTTGTATGAATTAATGATAAGCGACTATTGGTTATGGTTCCACTCATGTTGTTCATTATGATCGTGAGTTGTGTCTTCTCTGACTGATACATAATTGCATATATTTGGTTTTACGCTTGTGTTTGTCGTGTTTCTTGTGTGTGCAGGTGTTCGATCACGGCGAGCAAGAGGATTGTGATCTGCTGGAGCAAGGAAACGGGAGTGCCATATTCTCTACAAAGAACAGCGTTGGACTTGAGGTTGGCCTTCATCGCAAGTTGGTCTATTGCAATTAGGAACTTGCACTTTAGCGTGGTACGATTGTTGCTAGACCCGATCTGGGCTAGTAGGGATCGCCTCTGTCCGCAGAGGGGATTTACCTCTACAACAAATTGGTGACTCCACTAGGGAGACATTGATTTGGAGTATTGTCTTGTCCTTTCAGTTGATTTTGGTCTTTGCCTGCTTGATCAGCTCTTTTGGTTCAATTTTCCTAGTGTTAAACCTTTGTTCAGCCCTCAGAGGATCAGATCTGACCTCTGTTTTTCCGAATTTTCATATTTTCATGGTTGGCTTGATTGGCGCGGTTTCCAGCCTGACAGTCGCGCCAATTGGTGCTGGTTTCCAGTTCATCACTCGCGCCATCTCCTGTCTGGCGCGATTTACAGCCAGACAGTCGCGCCATTTCCTATAGGTGGTAGGGTTTACCCTTGTTTGGAAGTTTCTTTTGGTCAGTACTTTGCTTCTGGGTTTGTTTTAGATTCTGCTTGAAGTGGTGAGTCTGGTCTTGGTTGGGATAAATTATTTGTTTTTTCATTTTTAGGCATTGGCACTTGTTTTCAGTTAGCAACCCACGCCAATTTTCCATTGGCGCTAGTTTTCAGTGAGCAAGTCGCGCCAATTGGCGCTAGTTTTCAATGATAAAGTCGTGCCAATTTTAGGGTATGTGAAAATTAAGACTTTTTCCCTAAATCCTTCACCAGTGTGTCTTTCCCTTCCGGTATTTTCTCTACATAAGCATAGATTTCATTGCTCATTGTTTGGAATGTCTTCTCTCCATGATTTCTTGATGTAAAAGGGAATGAATGCCTTGTTTTGATCTCATGCTTTGGAAGTCCTCTTTGTGTTTTGTAGCCTTTTGAGGAATTTCGTTACAAAGTGTTTGAAACAACGATTGCATTCTTAGTGTTTGTTTACATTTCTTTTGCATTCATCCTTCATTAAGGAATTTTGCATTCTTTTAGTTTTCATTTCAAAGTTTTCTTTTCATGAATTAGATCACATTGCATTGAAAAGTGTTTTTTTTTTTATCATTGAACTTAGATCACATTATTTAATGATTGAAAGCTAAAAGTTGCTTTAAGTGCATTCTCCTTCATTAAAAGCATGCATTAAGTAGATTCTCATTTCATCGAAATATGCATTGAGTGCATTATTATCATTTAAAAAGAAAATGAAATTGTGCATAGATTACAATTGCATAGTTTTCGAAAAAGAGGATTTTGCATAGATTACATTGCATTGTTCGCATCGTTGAATGTTTGAAATTACTTTTGGATAGTGAAAGTCATATAGTTTGGAAAATATTTTGTTTGCAGTGTTTTTTTATGTTGCATCATTGTTTGAAGCTCTTCCCTTAACTAGATAACATTCATCGAAATTGAAAGATTTCTTTTATCATATAGCTGCATTTAGGAGATTTTGAGACATAACACTCGCTAGGGCCTTGAAACTAAAACATAATTGAAGATAAACATTAAAATTTATTCAATTTACACTAAGGCAGCATTGAAACATTAACGAAATATTTAGAGGTCTAGGCTAGAGACGTGTTCCGACGTCTTTAAACCTAGTAGCTGTCGTTCGCCTCTTGGCTTTAGACAGCGCTAGTACGGACTTGTGCTCCTCGTACCATCACGTATATAAAGAGAGACCCCACTAGGTTTCTATCCTTTATCCATAGGAAGCCGAGTCTGCCACCCTATACTCGTGATACACCAGACACAGCATTCGGGGAGATTTCCTGCACGTACGTTAAGTCCTTGGTTGATTTCTCTTTCATTTTGAAACCAAGGTGTATATTGCAGTTCACGGATATCTGGTTCACCCTTTGCCTAGAATTCCTGAGTAGTCATTTCGATCTTTTCTAACTCTTTAAATTTGAAAATATCATCAAGCGCTTATCCTTTCACGCTTGTTTCCAATCTGAAAGTGATAGAGTCACCTTTTTCCTGTTTCTTGACTCTTAAAAGATGAAACGGTAGAGTTTTGTTTCAATGTTTTAAAAAAATTAACTACCCACGAAATATTCCTGGTTAAAGTTAGTTTCCTTAGGGTGTTGTTTTGAAGATCATTTCTGATGGAAACTTTTACGGAGTTCACCAACTAAGGAATCCCCTTCGATGGGGATCCGGGTCCTTTTCCTCCTTTTGAAAATGTTGGCGCTCCTTATATGGCAACGTTGTCCCTTCCTAGATTAACTGTTGGGTTTCCTTTTTGGTTGTTCTCAACCTCTATGGTCCCGAATGTCCCGGCTACTGTTCAACTGTCTCCTCCACCTGAACAACATCATGTTGATTCCAAGGTGGACCTCTCCCCTTCTTCGCCTGTTTCTGCGTCCTCCTCTTCTACTTCGCCTAGTGAAAGTCTGGATTCGAGTAACTAGGTGGCTAAGAAGAAGAAGAAGAAGAAGACAAAGAAGAAGAAGTCCAATAAGAGTGAGGCTAAGGCTGCATCTACTGCCTCCAAATCATCTCCTCTTGATAAACCTTCCAACCCTCCACGGCAAGTTAAGTTCCCTTGCATGTTGTGTCAAGGTGAAAATATTTTTCGAGATTGCCCTGGAATTCCCAAGGTGCTCGAAGCATGGTCCAAAAGTCATCCACTGTTGTCTTTAACATATGGGAGTAATGTTGGGGGCACATCTTCAGCTAGTGCTGGTAAAGTTCCTAAGAAACAGGGAAAGATTACTAATCCCTGTAAGTTGTGTGAAGGGCATCATGCCATTCACCTTTGTCCGTATATGGATGAAGCTAAATGAGTTTTGGACAACTCAACTATTTCTACACCATGCCTTCCAGCTGGTTATAAATAGCTTTCTTTGAGTCCTCCACCAGTTGATCCTACGATTGGTCAAGAGTCATCCTTGGTCAATCCCGGTCCCCCAGAAATTCAAATTCAAGAATCCATCCCTGACCAACCATTGGTCGTGGGATCGGTTGAACTGGCCCCGTCTGCAGTGCACCAGGTCTTTTCCGTTGAGAGTGGACCTCACATCCCTCAGGTTCTTCTTGTTTCTTCAGATTCCTCGAACTTGGAGAAAGATTCTCCTGTCCTTATATCTCAAGAAGCTGCTCCTTCGCCTCCCATGATGGAGGTCCCGGAGGATACTCCTCCTGCCTTCGAGATGGAGGTTGTGGAGGATGCTCCTTCTTCTTCCATAACACCAGGGGAAGACCATATTAGTTCGATGGTAGCCCCTCCAAGTAGTTTGGTCGCTTCCTTCGATTGGAGTCGATTTGCACGATACTGCCTTCTGTCTTATGTGCCTTTTGAGATAACGGTACAAACCTCTGGTCTAGTCATACCTAGCACTATTATAGATGAAGGAACATCTATTAGTATTTTATCCTCAACTACTTGGCAACCTTTCGGTTCACCGCCGCTTGTGCCTGTTACGCAAAATATGTTGCCATTTAATAGAAGAACTAGTCAACCGTTAGGGATCCTTCCAAGGTTACCTGTTACTTTGGGAGGTAAAACCATCCATATGGACGTGATGGTTGTTCCAGGCCCCTTGGAATTCAATCTGCTTTTGGGGCGCGATTACACCTATGCCATGGGAGCACTTGTCTCCTCCCTTTTTTGTGTGGTATGTTTTCCGCATGAAGGACGGATCGTGACCATTGATCAGCTTTCGTTCTTTGGTCCTGATGTGGCAGCTGGCCCGCCATCATCCCTTCCTGGTTTTTATCCACCCATTGTATCTTCCCCACTGCAGGTCAACTATGTGGCTACCTACCCTATGACTGTACTCAGTGATAATGCCATTGTGCATCAGGTGCTGGGGGCATTGGGTCCTGACTTCTAGGATGTTTTCCTTCCATCGGGAGTAGAACTCTTGGAAACGATGACTTCTTGTTCATTATGATGAGGTCTGTCAGAGAATAGTTCATTTCCTTGTGGCAAGCTCCTTAAAAAATGAAACAAGGTGGTCGGAGCAGAGTTCGTTGTCTTGTGTCAAGCTCCTTAAAAAATGAAACAAGGTCTATTGGAGCAGAGTTCCGTGTCTTGTGTCGAGCTCCTTAAAAAATGAAACAAGGTTGTCGGAGCATAGTTTGTTTTCTTGTGCCAAGCTCCTTAAACCATGAAACAAGGTGTTCTGAGGATAGTTCTTTTGATGTGTCAACCTCGTTAAAACAATGAAACACTTTCCCGTTCGATTCGAGTCTTTGATAAGTTCTCGTAAAATACCAGTCGAGTCTCTTCCTTAATCTCGTAATTTGAACCTTCACTCCATCTGCCTTTCATATGGACTGAAGCTTGGGGGGCATGTACCTCGAATTGAGTCACCATGCTGGGGGCATGCTTACTTTTTCAAGCATAGTTTGTTTCTGTGTCAAGCTTGTGTAAAAATTAAATCAGTTTCGAGCATAGTTTATCTTTGTTTCAAGCTTGTGTAAAAATGAAACCAACTTCAAGCAGAGTTTCCTGATTTCAAGCTTGTGTAAAAATGAAACCATTCCCATGATTTCCATATTATCAGCCTGTTTTTGCCAGATGAGCCTTGGTTTTCTCACTCCATTGTCATTATCTGCTTGGCTGATCATATGCCTTCACTTGGTTGTTTTACCCGTTCCTAAGGAACCGCTGCGAAGAGTGGTCTTGTTAGCCAGCCTCTTAACCTTTACTTGTTTTGAGCAGTTCCACCATTACCAGAACCAGTAGCTACCCTTTATACCACTCGTTCCTCTAGGAGGAGTCAAATTTCAGCTCTTTTCTGACTCTCTAAACATGAAAATATTGTTGAGTCCCTTGTCGCTTTGATCTCGTTAAAGTGGCTGCGAAACGACATCTACCCAGTATACGTTTACCCCTTTTTCGGGCTGGGATAGATTACTTACGAAAAAGGAATACCCTGGCCTATCGCGACTAGGAGGTTTTCTCAGACATAGTTTTCTACTTTTTCGGATCTGAGGAACTATTTACGAAAAGGGACCGTTGGAGTTTACTTTTCCGCTGTCTTTTCAAACTCTCTAAACATGAAAAGATGTCGATTTCTTCCTTTGTTAGACTCGTTAAACCTTGATGACATCAGATCCAATCATAATGACGATATTCGAGTTTATCCTTCCTAGGGCTCGTTAAATGTACTAGCATGGGTTCGTCCGAAAGACTAAATTATATTACAAGCATATGCTATTCCCTTCAAGCTTGTTTCCAAAAATAATTGGGGTACTCGCCAGGAATGGTGGGGAAAAATGGAACCAGCATCATTGTCATGTCGGCAGTATGTCGCTCTTGAACATGGCACTTGTCTGCATTCGTGTTGGGTTGGGGACATCTCATCTCGTTTTCCACTTGCCTCTGTGGGTTTGGGTGATCCCTTTTGACCTCTCATCAGCTCTCTGCCTCGTCATCATGACCTTTGATATTTTGATGTCAAATACTGCCAAATCCACTATCGTGCCACTGATATGTTCAAGAGAAGTTGACATCTGCAAAATTTAAACCTTCCTCTGATTCTCATCTGATCTTGATTCACAAAGACATTATGTTCCTCTGTCTCGCGTCGGTGATGTGGGAAACATTATGGCCCACCTTCGATTAAGGTCACTTCCTATTGACTTCAGCTCATTATCCAGGAAGTTGATCTAGAGACTCCCTTCTGGTACCTTGGAGCTTGCATGCCTCAATGGAAGGTTCTTCACGTTCGACGTGAGGTTTTCATCACTGGCCTCTGATTGAGTGATTCTATGGGTGTTCGACGCCAGCTCATTGATTCACATGCTGTAGATTGTACCTATAGTACCTTGAGGACCATTGTCATTATTGGTGTTACCTCTCGCATCTGTTAATAGCTTTGATCATTGGCTGGTAATCAGGCGATGTTCTTGCATGTTCAACTTCAGCTCACTTATTCACATGCTTGAACTTGTACTTTGTTCGGGTCGAGATGGAGCGCAAGACCCTAGATTTTGTCTGTTGAAATCCAGGCTGCGATTTTGTGGATTATTATGATTAGTTACATAACTCACTGATTGGATGGCTGCGACCATACCTGAGTCTCTTTATCGATCCTTATTGGATGGCTACGTCCATGCCTTGGATCTAGATTCTTGTATACTTTGTTATGGATGGATGAGCCCATACCACATATATATCATGTATTTGAGATATAATTTGTACATCTCTACACAGGTTTTCCGATAGCAGTGTTTTCAGTTGGACACGTTCTCATAAAGAATTTCACCCCTCTCTCTCTTTCGGGCCTCATGCTTTAGGGGGCATCTGTTACACAGAAATTTGTCACCGTCCCTGAAATTCCCCATCTCGCACATTGGAGGGCTTATTCCATGACCTGTGAGCAGTGAAATGATCTGAAAACGCTTTCATGGCATTCCCCTGAACATGGACTTTCATCCCCTGAAGACAACTCCTTGTGAAAAACCCTAAAAATAGCCTTTTTATCATTGGCACGACTACTCAGTGTCATTCCCGCGCCAATGGGGTAAATCCTCCAAAGAGGGTGCGCCAACTAGTACACTATCTCAGTGTTGTACACATGCCAGTCTTAATAAGGATTTTTTTAAAAATAAATGGCGAAAGATTGACTCCAACAAAATCCTGAATTGGACTCTAAATCGAGTTGGGACATTTGGCTCTGGTTCTCCATGTAGAAGAAGTAATTTTCCACCTCTCATGGAAGCTTCCTTGAGGATAGGGCCAATCCCATGATTGTAGGGATCCCAAATCCCCTTCCACCATCTATATAAGCTTGCCATTTCCCTTTGCAAGCTAGTCTCCAAGAGCCTTCATAGCCTAAAGAATGTTGTAAGAGCTTTGATAGTCCTCATAGTGCCAAATCAATAGTAAGGAGATTGACCATAGAAGAGAGAGGCTTGTCCCCATTCCCGGCAAGCTTTACCAAGACGTATTCCACTAACAACCCGCCAAAGGAAGATTCAGTGTCAGAGCCATGTTGTATTTTCCTTTGTATGAATTAATGATAAGCGACTATTGGTTATGGTTCCACTCGTGTTGTTCATTATGATCGTGAGTTTTTTCTTCTCTGACTGATACATAATTGCATATATCGGGTTTTATGTTTGTGTTTGTCATGTTTCTTGTGTGTGCAGGTGTTCGATCGCGGTGAGCGAGAGGATTGTGATCTATTGGAGCAAGGAAATGGGAGTGCTATATTCTCTACAAACAACAACATTGGACTTGAGGTATGCCTTCATCGCAAGTTGGTATATTTCAATTAGGAACTTGCACCTTAGCATGGTACGATTGTTGCTAGACCCGATCTGGGCTAGTAGGGATCGCCTCTGTCCGAAGAGGGGATTTACCACTACAACACATTGGCATGTAGACCTTTACCTAAAATCAGTGTCTTCTCCTACACGGATTGTTGGAATTGATGCAATGATTCTATTTCATGGAGATTTGGATCTGTATTGGACCGAGTCCAGGGTAAACATAATCGAATAGAATAGGTTTTAAAGGCTAGAGATTGAGTTCAGATCGAATTCTATGTGGATCGATTTTTGTTCAAGATTGTTGTTTGTGGAATAGAGTTGACGAGTTAATGGTAACCATCAATCATAGCCATAGAGGGTTTTCTGTTTCCAATCCAGATACAGAGGTTCTTGTACCCACCGTTTAGTTTATGTTCCTGAACCAAGAGTTCGATTCCTGTTCCAGAATTTATTTCTTATTCTCGTTCCGACAAAGGGGTTTGACAATGATACCTGGGTGCATTCAAGGGAATTCTAAAAGTTTTTTTTTTCTTCATAATGGATGATTTCGTCCATGCATGGGCCCATAACCCACAGTTCCAAGGATCAAACTATAGAAATATTGGAACTTTGGGACCCCAGGAAATGGTCGTCATCAAATTCTCACAAAAATACTAGATCTTCTTCATTCATAAGAAGGAGGATACATTCTCCAATTTTGTAGAGTTCAAGGCACTAGTTGAGAAATAAATGAGCAAGAAGGTGAAGGCTCCCAGGAGCGATAATGGAGGTGAGTTCGTGTCAAATGAGTTTGAAAATTTCTTTGCAAAAGAAGGAATTTGATGAGAGTTAACAACAACCCACAGTGGAATGGGGTGGATAAGAGAAAGAAATGAAACATTGTGGGAGCAGCGAGGGAGATGTTACATGACCAGGGCCTACCTCTGCACTTGTGGGCCAAAGCATGAAACACAATAGTTTATTCGCAGAATAGAAGTATGCATCGTATTTTGGTCATGATTACACCAAAGGAGGCTTTGTCAAGGAGGAAGCAAAACATGTCATACTTCAGGATTTTTGGAGCCTTTGTCTACTTCCATGTCTCCAAAGATGCCAGGAAGAAGCTAGAGCTAAGAACATAGTTGGAGATATTTTTGGGTTACACAAAAACTCCCCACAACTACCATGTGTACTGTCCATCCATAAAAATGAAAGTTGTGCGAAGGGATGTAAAATTTGATGAGGAGAAAGTGATGCAGTGCTCTCTTGAGAGGGAGCTTCAGATCCCACTAGAAAAGAAGCTTTTAACTCCAAAGGAGGAGCCTCAGGAAGTTATGGAGCAACCAAAAATTGAGGAGAAGAGAGTGGAGACAACCACTCAAGAAGAACCATCCAGAGAGGGCAAGAAAAGGACCCGAGAATTTGGTAGAATATCTACATAGCTCTAATGATTGAGCTTATATAGAGTGAGCCATCCTCTTTCTAGGAAGTAGTAGAGAAACCTGTATGGGTTGATGCAATGGTGGAGGAGTATGAATGGATTGCAAAGTACAGTGTTTGGTAAGTAGTCCCAAGACCAACAAAAAAATCAGTTATGGGCTTGCAATCGATCTTTAAGGTAAAGTATGCAACAGACTGAAGCATATAAAATTACGAGGCCAAATTTGTGTCGAAGGGGTACTCTCAGGTCGGAGGGAATTACTATGAGGAGACCTTTTCTCCTGTAGCAAACTCAAGCGAGCATTGTAAAATCTCAAGCAAGCACCCGAGGTTTGGTACAATAGGATCGATAACTATCTCACTGGTTTGGGCTTCACCAAAAGTGAAGCGGATGAAAACCTCTATCATATTTTCATAGAAGGTAAAATTTTTATTATTGTCTTATGCATTGATGATTTTATTTTAACTGGTGATGAAAAACTGATCATATCTTGCAAGGAGAACCTTGCAAGAGAGTTTGAAATGAAGGAGATGGGTCTCATGCACTACTTCCTCGGTTTGGAAGTGTGGAAAGGATATGGGGAACTATTTGTCTCTCAGGGCAAGTACTCCAACGAGATACTTCAGAGGTTCTGCATGGACAGATGCAAACCCATGGAGACTCCTCTAGCGACCAACTGGAGGAAGGAGTATGGAACTTCAGTTGTGGAAGAATATGCTAATGTTTATCGACAGCTGGTGGGTTCACTCATGTATCTTGTGAACGCACGACCAAATATGTGCTATGCATTCAATCCATTGAGCCACTCTATGGTTTGATTGACCAAATTATTTTTTACTATAGCTGAGCATGTTCTATAGTACCTCATAGGCACTACCTAATTTGGACTATGGTACAAACACACAAAGGGAATGAAGTTGCATGGCTTCACAAATGTAGATTGGGAAGGTAGTCCATGAGACCGAAAGAGTATATCAAGTGGAATTTTTAGTGTTGGGTCCAAAACAGTTTCTTGGTTCAATAGGAAGCAAAGATCTGTGGCATTGAGCTCAAAAAAAGCAGAATACATGGTTTCTAGTCAAGTAGAATGTGAGGTCATCTCGATGAGAAAGATACTTGTTGGATTCTTTGGTCAGATGATGGATCCAACTGTGATCTACTATGATAATGAGAGTTGCATCAATATCTTTGAGAATCTTGTTTTTCACTATCGATCCAAGCATATAGATATCTAGTACCACCATTTGTGAGATTTTTTGTAGAGGCAGATAATGTTGTTGCAATACATTCTGACAGAGGAATAAAATGTTGATATTTTGACAAAGGCCTTGTCAAGAGAAAAGTTCGAGTTCCAAAGGTGAAGGATAGTGGTGGTTGATAATTCCTTTCTTGCTGAGTGTGAGTGTTGAAAATGCATCAAGAAATTCTCAAATTGATTTTGCCTTGACTAAATTGAGAAAATTTAAATTTCCATATCAACACACAACCTGGATGATGTTAACTTGAGTGACATGGCTTGTGTTGCCCAGTTTACTTAGTAAATTCAAGTTGGAGGAGTTAGAGTTTAGTTAAGCATGTTGATTGTAATTTGTAGAAATCAAGGTCATTTATCTAAGGTTGTTTCCAGTTAAACTAGTTTCAACTATTAGAAGAACTAGTGGAGGATCAAGTTGTGTAGTGGGACTTCAGTCAAACTCAGTGATCATCCAGTTAAATTATCAATCAACCCAGAATAAATAATGCATGCATAGAATTCGATTTGCCCAGTTGAAATGGAAATTCCAAGGCAGTGTAACATCAGTTGTAGACTAGTTCTAAGTGTATAGGTGTTTCATGCAGTCAGATCAGCCAAAAGGAATTGTGCAATCAATTTGAAGAATTTCCTAAATAATAGGGACTTAATCTTCAAGGAACAACACAAGGAAATATGACCTCAAACCAAGGCAAAGATTGGCTAAGTCTAGCTTAGAAGCCTTCAAGGAGCAAAGAGATAAGTTGTGATCTTGAAGGGTGAGCTAAGTTGAGCAAAGCAATTGTTATTCATCTCTATTCATCTCATTAATGTAAGAAGTAGGTTTGTGTCTTGTGATTTCGATTAAAATTTCATGAGAAATTGCAAATCTACAACATAATTTTTATAATATCCGTCCTTAGATTGTGGGAAACTTTAGAGAGCTTTTTCTCCATCTACTCGTGCATTAATCCCTGATTCAACCTCACACGGACATTTCTTTAAATTGGTATCTCAGATCAATTATGAAAAAGCACTACACATCTCCGTCTCTGTGATAGAACATGTATCAATTATTACATTAAGTAATACTATGTTGAAATTTACATTAATGTTATTAACATTTTTTAAATAATTAAAGATTAGCTCCATATTGAATACACATTTTCCTTCTCTTAAATAGTACAACAGCACTTTTTCACTTTTTCAAACTAACAAGCTGCCGTTCAATCATATGCACATGGATGGCTGCCATCGTGGAAAACAAGGAGGACATCTCACTGTCACACTAATTCATTACACAACTGTATTACAATAATTTACACAACCACATTATATATCTTCGTACAATAGATATCGAAACACACATTTCAAGACTCTTTTCTATCAACAGTCTCATGGTAACATGCATTTGAATTTCTTTACAGTGATTGTCATTTATTATTAGTGTCCAGTCTCTTATCATCATGAAGCACTCACACTACACACCATCCTAATTTAGTGATATGCATTTAATATCACCTTTGTGGACAGATTTGTAGCTGCGGCTTCATTTCTGCTGCAATCTTCCTCTATATAACAAATGATATTCAGCGTCAAATTCGCAGCCCCCTGGACTCTCGTCTCTCAGGGGACGCAGTTCTTCTCATTTCTATTCATCGGAGTGAGAATTTCGGAAGCGTGTGGATTATATATATATGGTGATATAGATCTCAAGTATTTGTCCAACGTAATCGGCAACAATTCTGTATATATAAAAACATATATACAATTGGTATATATTTATATTTGAATAGGAAAAGTTGCCGTTTGCGTTGGACAAAATATCTGAGACCCGGATATCAACCGAGACACAGGCAGAAGAGAGCACAAGCTACGTGCGATTCTAGGAAACAGGTAACTTTTGGATGAATGCCAATGTCAGGGTTTCGAATATGGAGATGGTTAAAATGACTCATTTCATTTTAAATCCTTGTGACGTTTTGGTTGATTAATGAGAGTTTTCTATAATAAAAAATTGGTAAATTGGTTGATTGATGAGATTTTTCTAAGAAATTGGTAAATTAGTTGATTGATGTAGTTTTTTAGATTTTAGAGAGTTATATCTGAAGTTTATGTTCAAGTTTAGAAGTTTTGGTTAATTTCATTAGTTTTTAATATGCAAATTGTAAATTAAGTTTTTAATATGTAAATTGTACAATATTTGTTTGCAGTTTTTTAAAAATATTTTAATAAATTTAAAAGTTTTTATATAATTTTAGTAATTTCAAAATTAAATAATATTATACTATAAAATATAGCTAATTATTTCGAAAAAAAATGAAATTGTGTTTAAAAAACAATAAAAAATTGACTCACTTGTAAATATATCAACCATTAAAAAAAAAAAACCTCGAAAATCCTCATTAATCAACTCATTTATTGTACATGTGGATGGTCCCATATTTAGATCAGCCCTTTGGAGAAATATTTTCCACAGATGGGATTCTATCGCTTGATTCATGTACCATATGAGAATCCTAATGCCCTCATGAGGCATAATACACACTGGGAAAATGGAAAATGCAACGCTTAGGAGAATCGGTGTATTAAGAGTCATTCGATTGATTTCAAGTAATAGAATTTCACCTTTTGGCCAAGGCCTTCTTTAGTTTTATATATAGATATAATTATTTTATTTATGTAAATGTATCAGTTTAGATCTAATATTCACTTGTATAAACAATAAAATTGTGTCTATATATTTTATTTTATGTAATAAATTAGTATAATGCTTCTCTTACCAAAGGCAACAAACTTGTTTCAACCAACCTAATAAGATTTAATGAGTTTTTATTTTAACTCTTCATTTATCTAATAGTTTTTTTTTCTAAAATATTTTAATATTTTTTCTAAATGTTTTAGAAAGTAGCTTCCTTAATTTCCAACTTTGTATTTCATTTTTTTTTTCATTTATTATTCATAAACATGTGGTCATACCACTTATTATTTGTTTCTATAAATAAGAATTCAAATCATAACTGCAATCAATAATGACTTGTAATCGATTACAATCCAAAGTGTAAATGAAATGCAAACTAATGAAATCTTATGGAAGGTTAAAAAAAATTGACATAAAACAAGAGAGATATAGAGAGGGAGAATATTCCACTAACTACTATAAACATCAAATTGAAGGTAAATTTAGAGGATTAAGGATGACCTACTTATCACTAAGATGTTTTTGTTTCATGTCAACTTTGATGTAAATAAATGGAAAAGAGTGTAAAGAATAGGGATAATACCTCAACAATTATTCTTTGCACACAACCCCATGGAAATTTGTTGGGACCATGGATAATCTAAAATTGCAAAGAGTATACATGATTTAAATCAAGTTGTTAGCATGTGAAAGATAATTGAGCAATAGGAAAAATAGAAGAGAATAATCCACATGATAAATCATAAAGTGATACAACCACAAGTATTAAGAGAGCTAAAAGAATATAGAATATGTAACATCTAACCCTAGGTCTAGATAAGTATAAAGAACTTTGCTAACAATGGCTTCTTTATTCACATAATAAGAAATATTACACTACCAAAAAAAGAACATAATATATGAATTTAGGATTTCTCTTTATATAAATTAGTATGTCTCTTTATCTCAAAGTGACTATTGATATCCCAAGCGACTCTTCATGTTCCATCATGCTTTACAAAAAATTTGTCCTCATCCCCAAAATAAGAGGATACAAATGCATATACAGTACAATATTCAAAATGATCAATATTATTCATTGATGTGTATGTAACCATTACCCATAAGTATTTCTTTTAGTACCTCGAAGCCAAACAATACTTTGGGGCACTAGATAGTATGCCTTATCCATCAAAATTTGGTGACTTGCACTCCAGAAACATTCTTTCTCTTTGACTTAAGAGTTATATATTCACGAGTAACTTATTTTTTCCTTGGTCTTCTTGTTTGGAGGATGTTCCATCTTTCCGTCTTTGCATTATATGTATTCTTTGAAAGTTCCATATGCATACTCTTCTACATTGCTTCAAATTTATATTATTTTGAATCTTCCAATCAACTTTCTACCCTTATACATGTGTCAATTTGTAACAAAAAACCTTTAGTGTAGAGATTTGGGGATTTTTGACTTGACACTTCTTGAATAACAATGGATTTTATTTTCCTATGGTAAGAATATGCAATCTAGGACAAAGAAACTCTAATAAACACTTAATGTAAATGTTTGAAAACTTCCCTTCATTAAAGGCATGATCTATAAAAATACATGGTCTCTTAAAGAGAGTGAAAGTATGTGAATTGTTAAGTTATTGATTATTTTTTGTCACTTGAAAGACATGGATATCAAATGGTTTTAGTTATGCATTTTCACAAAAGATGTTTCTTTCATATATTTTCAGTAGCCCTTCTAATAAATATCAACATAAGATCATTGAAAGCATGTTGTTAAATATGTTGTGATCCTCCCTAGGGGTGTAATAGGGGCATATGATCCCATCAAATATATAGTAGGATCATTTCAGTGGTAATTTAATGTGATTTGAATTTGGTCTACAATGTTAGATATTATTAAATAAAGTCCCATCAGGTAGTTATCATTTAATTAATTAATATATCCTTATTAAATAAGAACCACTAGGTAGTTTAAGGATTTGATAAAAATAAGGATGAGATACTCCTTATTGAGCATGCATGTGAATATTATTATATTAGAGCTTATCTAATTAGGAGGCCATCCTCTCAAAAGGGAAAATTAATAGGAATTGGTCCTTTCATAAAGGGATCATTATATGATGTCTCCCTGCTTGAAGTGTATTTCATGTAGAAATTATACCAATGGATTCAATATGATCATGTAATGTACTAAAACAAGATATTGAATCATTCTACTATATTTGTGGAATATAAAACACGATCGCTCAAACACATAAAAGTAAGAGAAAGAAGTAAATCAATCACACAACACAAGATATTCTTGGGGAAAGAAAATCCTTAAAACCCCTCTATCTCTATTGTATAATAAGTCGAGGAATCATGAAACAATACAATGCATCCTTGCTCACAAGAATCTGTTGCACTCTACCAATCATGTCACACTGATCTAGGAAAAAATTGACAAACACTTAGCCAATTCCTTGCCTTCCTCCAGCCCTCCTTGCTCACACAATTCCTAGAGAAATAAGCCCATATTAAATAGGAATTTCTGCCTTCCTTGATTATGCAATCCATCATGTCCTTCCTCTAACTTTATAACTGCATCCGTGCAATTTTATAATAATAAAAATGATAGTTATCTTCCCTCTAACCTCTATCTCAAATGGGTCTTCATCAGAACTGACATGCATTCAGCTATTAATAGTGAATCATCAGTTATATTATTGATCACTACTTATGAATTAAATCTAATTTAATTCATTGGACCTCTCACTAGCTCATCACTGAGTTAGAACTAGTTAAACTGATTTTAATTCAATTAATTTGAGTTAACTAATTACACTCACACCACACTAGTGCATTAACTGCAATTGGACCGCCAAAACAACAGAATCACTCTACATGCCTCACCTTTTCCCTCAACTCGAAATTCGTGAGCTAACTAGGTCTTTCTCACTTACTTAACTGATACAGGTTGTTATGAGATGAAATTACAATTTATTGTCCAAATTATTTAAGGGAAAAATAAATTAGACACACATTTTCTTGTTGAATTTCAACACTCCCTCTCAACAAGAAATGGATTATCAACTACCTCGATTCTGCCTTTGTGGTATTTGAATTTTCTCTTTTCTAGCACCTTCGTCAAGATGTATGCATCCTGTTATCACTTAGTAATTTCTCTAGGTTCAATAGAAATAGTCCGAAGTAACCACAAACCTACTTTGCAAATTTAGGATCCAGCCTTCCTAAATTTCAGAGAGGGCTCTCTCTTTATGATTTAACTTTGTTTTGTTTAATATTTTAGGCTAGTTATGATAGTTCAATTTGGTTTTGGCTTTGAAATGTTTGGTGGAAAATAAGGTTACTTGAAGACAAATTAAAGAGGGATCTACTAGTCCATTGGGCTATGGAGTCAAAGTCTAGCAAGCAAAACTAGAAGGCAAGGCCAAGAGGATGCTAATGTATTTAGGGCAAGGTAGATAACCCTCAGAGGTTTGGATAGATAATTATGATGAGATGGCTTTCTTCGGGATAAAGGGAAATGAAGAATCCTTTGATCCGAAAAAAGAGGAAGGAGGCAGGGGTCAAACGAGACTAGGAGAAATTAAGAATTCCTAAATCCAGAAATTAACAGAAAACATTTAAATGATTAAGTATTTAAGGCAGGGAGTTCTAACACTAGTCCTGAAGTAATACTCCTATTTAATCATTAAGATTTAACAACATATATGAAATGTATGTAACTCAGAAAGGAAACAATGACAATAAGAAATGTACTTCACTCTTCAACTTATCGCATGAATCCTGAATTATGAAGTCCAATTGGCAATTGTCTAGATTGTTGCTTTGAAATCAACACCTATGAGCCTCCAACGTACCAACAAAATGTCTATAATGTTCTTAGCAATTTTATTCCACACTAAATACTTCATAAAAAGAAGTATTTTTACAAAATGTTTATTACAAAATATCCTAGAGAAATCTAGGAATAACTCTAGGAAAATATCTCTTTGGAGATTGCTTGATTGACACTCTTTCACTTTATATCCTTTAACGTTGTCTTTCTTCCTAATACTCTTTCACGCTGTTCATTTATCTCTTTACTGCTGTAAAAATAGAGAAATTACAGTAGTAAAAATTTGTTGGTTGTTGCTTTTATGATACTCTTTGACCCTGTTCTTTATCCTGATACACTTTCAACTGATATATTAACCTTTTGATAGCTGTAAAATGAAATTTTCACTATGGTAGAAAAATTAATTCACTATCACATAATTTCACTGTCATACTTGGATTTCCCTTTTACCCTTTGACTGCTGTAAAAGATACTTATCAGCAGTAAAAAACTAAAATCACATAAACTATTTTGTTTTTCCTTCTCAGCTTCACTGTTTTACATGTGCCTTTCTTCACTGTTCTGCCTCTATGCTGTTATAACAAATCTGTAAACTCTTGCCACTGTTGAGCACTGGGTATATTCATATTTTTCAACTTTCTGTAGCTTTCATCTGCATCAGTGTACGTTGCAAAATTTGGTTTGACCATGAAAAGATGTTTAATCTCATTTTGTAGAAAAAATAGATTTTCAAAGTACTGTAGAATCACTTTACCGGTGGGAGAACCTTGTGGCAAAGGCTTGTTTACTTTCTCTTTGGCATGGGCCCTTATTTTCTTATCATAGTCTGTTTGGACCATCAGTTTCTCATTAAAGCCATGGATTTCCGGGAGGCTAGCTTCTGTAAATGTTGTATACTTTGTCATAAAATTTGTTATTGATTGCTTCATAGCCTCACATTTCTCCTCCAAATTATTCATTATGTTTCATTTTGTGAGGAATTTCTTGATCTGAAGTATTGTCTCAGTCCTATCCTGTATTTTCAACTCCTCAAGTTCATCTCTATTTTTGCTGTTCAAGAGTGTAATAAGCTTTAATGCCTGAGATGGTTTATTTGCAAGTGATTCCTTTGTTTTTCGAATCTCTACCTGTGCTGCCAGAATTAAATCCCTTTGCTCATATATAACTTGAATTGATGGCCATTGGAGATGTATGCCTTCAATTATCTTGGTCCAGAGATAGTTCTATATATAGGACACCTGTTCACTAAAGCTCACTTGATTTTGCAAAGCCTTTACCTGCTCTTCCAATCTATTTTCTCTTTGTTCATGTCCCTTTGATGTTATTAAAGCATTTCTGTTGGATGATTCAAGAGTTTGAATGGTCTTCTTTAAAATTTTGATTTCATTATTCTTAAGGGACATCTTCTCCATGGCTTTCACTATCTCTATTGCTCCACCTGTTTTCTGTACATGTGTAGATGATGACTCTGTGTGGGAAGTAGTATTTGATTGCATTGATACTGCAGTTACCAATGACCCTTTGGGTGTTAACTTGTCTCCTAATGTAGAAGGAACAGTAGCAGTAACAATAGGGATAACTGTGGGAATAGGTTTATTCATAGGATGTAAACTGGGATAAAACAGAAAACGAGGGTTTTCTGAGTGGATTTGACTGAGGGAAGGAGTTTCTAGGGTATATTCCGACTTTAAACCCTTTAGATATTTGAATTTTGGTCCTTAGAGCTTAGAAAAAGAGGAAATTTTCCTTTAAAAGCCTGGCTCCAGAACACAGAGCTCCCTAGGAAAAATTGGCCAGAGTTTGGCTTCTTTTGTGGTGTTTTTCGGTGATTGGTTCTAGTGAATTTGCTCATTTATATACCTGGTTTCTTTTTACAGAAGCTATAAAGTAAATTGATAGGCCTTAATTTGTCGAAAAATATCTTGAAAATGTAAGTATTTGGCGGTTAAAAAGGTTTCCAGATGCTCTGGGCTGATTCCGAGGTCTTTACTGGTATACTGGAGAAGCAAAAAATCTTTACAGGTATTCAATGGTGGATCTTTGGTTAAATTTTGAGTTTCTGTGGGGAAAATAGGCACTCAAGAGCTTTAACATAGTCGGCTGTGACTTTAAAACTCAAAACACACAGATCTTGTTAAAAAACTTATAACCAAGGTTTTAACCCATAGTTATAAATTTCATAATCGTATTAATGGTGGGTTTTAATACTTTGGCGGAAATTATTTGAAGTTTGAACGTGGAAAACCAGGGATGGTTTTCACATTGACAATGAGGTGTAAGCAGTATTCATCTAATCGAACGCGACAGAATGAAAATATGTCATGTCATAGAGGTGGTTTTCACGAAAACAACTTTTTTCGTGCAATTTTGAAATAATAGTGATCAATCAGTTTCGGACCGCGAAACTGATCATGCACCGTTAGATATGATAAGTGGGAGCGAATAGCCAGGATGTGATGGGAAGGTGTGGGGAAAAAGTTATGGTGGGGTTCGGGAAGCTTTATACGATGGCGTATTATAAATATAATAAAACCTTTGTAAAAATAGATTTTATAACCAAGGTTTTAATATATGGAATGGTTTATATATAAGCGGGTATAATGAAAAAGGTTTTATTGGGCGATGTTGTATATATAAAAAAAGTTCATATATATGGTAAAAGAGCACATGAGGCGAGTTTTAACCAAGGATAGGATATGCTAAAGCTTAGAATGATAATAAGCTTTTTATAGTGGCACGGATGGAAAAAATTTAGGATAAATGATATAAGAGAGGTGATGTGGTAAAGCTATATTTTTCTGATAGCTTTATTTATATTTATATTTTTATTATACAGTTATAGACCATGGAGGGGTCCAATAACTATATGGGGTGGGAGTATTTATATGGTTAGTTTTATGCCAAAGGGGGTTTAATGGGGGTTTTTATTAAAACATGTGGATATTTTACTTTGGCAAAAAAGCTTATAATAATGGGTTTTGGGGATAATTAAATAAAAGGAGCTATAATACTTAGGATAAGGTTTATTTATAAGGATTTAATAAGTAAATTAGAAGTTAATATGACTGTGGACAATGTAAAACACCAAAAAATAATTATATAACTAAGTAAAGTGATAATGTAAAAGCAAGGCTTTATTATTTGTAATTTAACCACTTTGACTTAGAATATAACATTTTTGGAGGGTTTTTTGTGTTTTTATTAATGAAGGAGATTAGTCAAAAGGGAATTTGATTATTCATTAAGTAAAAAAGGATTCTTTACTTATGAAATTGAATAATGATGAGTGCATGAAGGGTAAATGATGAAAATTAGGGATTAATATAGGAATTCAACACTTTCAACTTATGAGACATTGAGCCTTGGGTCTGGTCCCAACAGAAGTTAGAGAAATTCTCTAAGCCTCTTTGACTAGAAGTCTAGAATGCAGAATAACTATATGGGAGGGGAAATTAGTGATTGTTTCCCAGTAATAAATATTTACATGCTTTTCCCACTTCTTTCTACATACCCAATCATTTACTTTAACATTTTTTCTTCCATTTTTGTAGGTGCATTTGAGCTAGAAACCTAGGAACATTTTTTTTCTTTTGCAAGCAGTAAAAATTAACTAAATCTACCATATATCTACCAAGGGCTCAGATTAAACTGATGAGCTCCTCTTTATTCCCTACCTATCTACTAATTAGTAGGGATTAAACTGTCTGACTAATCTTTATTCACTATCTATAACATGTAAAATTGAAACATGACAAGTCAAGATTAAGCAGTTCAACTCATCATGGATTAATGCATTTATTGACACTCTGCCATAATCATCAGTAAAAAGTAGTGGCATTTGGACTTGCTCACTTTCATGTTTTATTTATTTTTCTTTAGGGTATATTATTTTTTCTAACTCCTTTGATCTTTCTTTTAGGACTTTACCCTCTTTTTGCTTCTTCTTTTTTTTTTTTTTTTTTTTACAAAATATGGGAAAACAACTTTCAGAAAGAAAGGTATGTACATATTTACAAGACTTTCATAATTCAATTCCAAATTATGAATCCTATACTTATAGGACCCTATCAGCGGCTTCACATGGGGATGGAATCTCCTTGTGAGATGTCAAAAACACCGTTGACTAGTAGCCTAATCCATTGGGCAAATCCCAAACATGCATTTTTTGTGGCTGAAAATCTTGAACTGAATACAGTCCTTTTTCTGCAAACTGAAATCTGATCTGAAACTAGAAAAAAACATACTGCAATTCTCAAACCAAACTGATTAGATCTTAAATATCTTTAGGACCTTCTCCTTAGCTTTAAATCCTAATGAATTATTTCAAAACTAGCTGAAAACTGAATACTAAAAAAAATTCTCATAGATTTGAGCTTATTTGCACTCATCTACCTACTCTAATCTACTGTTAATTTTGTTGAATTAGATAATACAAAAATTCCAATGAAGCCAGTCAAGTAGTTGTAGGAATGAATGGATAATTTGACTGATTTTCATCAAAATTAGAAGTATAGCTTGATCATGTGTCTTCATAATCAAGGATATGATGTGAAATGGAAATTGATGATATATTTGATCCTCATAGATAAAACATGTTTGCAAATTTGAGCTAAAAATATTCTCCATGTAATTTTCTATAGTATCATTAAAAGCATAATGTATGATTTGTGCTTCTAGGCCTTCAATGACTAGTTGTTCAGTTGTATTTTGAATATTAAACCCTAAAAATATTTCTTCAGTCTTGTGTTTGAAAGAAAAATCATCCTCAATCTACAATTCAAAAGATAGTACAATTTCCTCTTGCTTTGGAGAAGGGAGATTTTCCAAGAATTCTTTAGGATCTCAGAAATTATATGACTAAATTTGAGAATGCAAAAGTTTAATTTCATTTTCATAATTTTCAAAAATTATCTCAAGAACACATTTTTTAAGTTGAGGAGAATATTTTCTTAATTTCAAAATAAGAAAGACAGCTCTTAGAAAATCCTCATCAAGCTGAAATTCTAATATCTCATCCCTCAAAATAGCTAGTGGTTGTTCTGTGAAATAAGCTTGAATTTGGAGAACATAATTATCATTATACTAATCATACTTAGGTAAATCTTCAGAAGAAGGAATTTTATCAATCATAAACATTAGATCAACAGATTTCTCTTCCGACAATCCTAATACATCTTGATTAGATTGGTTGCATTCTATTTGAAAGTGATTATTTTGCTCAATAGGATTGCTATCAAGCAATGGGCCTTTTTGGGAAGGTAGAATAACATGAGAATCAGCATGTTCTTTTTTCTCTTCATGGATAAAAACTTTAGTACATTCATCAACATTAGAATAAGTAGAAACAATTTCTTCATTATGTAAATATTTTGAGGATGGTTGCATGTTTAGAAGCAAACTGATTTCTTCTTCGGTGAGGGGGGGTGGGAATCTCTGAATTATTAGATTTGAATTAAAAAAAAAAATTCTCTTATCTAAAAATTTATCATGAGGTTGAATATTTTCTTTAACTTCATTCAAAACATTAAATGAAACATCATTTGTTATCACAGAGGGGATTTTTGGATCTTGATTCATCTCCTGATCTATTTCATATTTGTTTAACTCCTATTGATTATTATGACATTTAATTTGAGAATGAAATTTATGGACTTCTTTTAATAAATATTCAAGATGCCAATTTCCAAAATCTTCATCAATATTTTTAAGGTAATGTATGAGATCTTCAACTTGATCGCAACAATTTTCAGCTAATGATAAAGATTGAAAATCTTCTTTGTAATGCTCATAAAATACCTTATGAAAATATTTTAGAGAAAATAAACTAGCAGGTTTGAAAGCTTCGTACCATTCCCTTGCTTTTCCTTCTAAGGTTGCCATGAATAACTTCATGAGTCAATCCTCATGCCAATCACCCTTCAATATCAATGAGTGTATATGAAATTTAATGAGATGTAACAAAGGATCATCAATATTCTCATCTTGAAACATGGGCAGATTTTTACCCCAATTTACCTTTGGTAGTTCGTGTGGAAATCCAGGTATGTGATCTCTGCTCATGGGAGCATATCTTCATTTTATTCTTGGATCATCTTGAAAATTAGCCATAACGAAAGGCCACTATATCTGTAAAACCAAGTTAGATCCTTATATAAAATACAATTTATATTGAAAAACTTTCTTAACGAGAAAGAACATAATGTCTTGGATTAAGATCCAAGTTGAAAGCCTGATCTTTCCATATTATTCTTCCAGGTTCATTCCTCCAATGGAGTCTTGATTGGGAAATTGATGTGGAGTCGCCAGGTGGATGATTTTAACCTTTGTGTGTCTGATCACTGTCCACCATCATAGATCCGATCTGAACCTGTAAAATATTTTTGAAGAAAAAAGGTTAGTCTTCCCTAGTATGGTCGCCATTATGTTATCACTTAGTAATTTCTCCAAGTTCAAGAGAAATAGTCCGAGGTAACCACAAACCTACTTTGGAAATTTAAGATCTAGCCTTCCTAAATTTCAGAGAGGTCTCTCTCTTTATGATTTAACTTTGTTTTGTTTAATATTTTAGGCTATTTATGACAGTTCAATTTGGTTTTGGTATTGAAATGTTTGGTGGAAAATAAGATTACTTGAATACAAATTAAAGAGGGATCTACTAGTCCATTGGGCTATGGAGTCAAAGTCTAGCAAGCAGAACTAGAAGGCAAGGCCAATAGGATGCTAATGTATTCAGGGCAAGGTAGATAACCCTTAGAGGTTTGGATAGATTGTTTTAATGAGATGGCTTGCTTCGGGATAAAAGGAAATGAAGAATCCTTTGATCTAGAAAAAGAGGAAGGAAGCAGGGGTCAAACGGTACTAGGAGCAATTAAGAATTCCTAAATCCAGAAATCAACAGAAAACATTTAAATGATTAAGTAGTTAAGACAAGGAGTTCTAACACTAGTCCTGAAGTAATACTCCTATTTAATCATTAAGATTTAACAACATATGTGAAATGTATGTAACTCAGAAAGGAAACAATGACAATAAGAAATGTACTTCACTCTTCAACTTATCGCATGAATCCTGAATTATGAAGTCCAATTGGCAATTGTCTAGACTGTTGCTTTGAAATCAACACCTATGAGCCTCCAACGTACTAGAAAAATGTCTATAATGTTCTTAGCAATTTTATTCCACACTAAACACTTCATAAAATGAAGTATTTATACAAAATGTTTATTACAAAATATCCTAGAGAAATCTAGGAATAACTTTAGGAAAATAAAATATCTTAACACACTAAGAAGGCCACCATATTAACAACTTTAGCAAGTTGTCCTCTTATCTAGAAAATATAGAACTAACTTATCTAATCAAAACATATTGTTGACTAGGTTTACATGCTTCCTGGCATATTTGGAAAATATCTCTTTGGAGATTGCTTGATTGATACTCTTTCACTTTATATCCTTTAACGTTGTCTTTCTTCTTGATACTCTTTCATGTTGTTCATTTATCTCTTCACTACTGTAAAAATAGAGAAATTACAATAGTAAAAATTTGTTGGTTGTTGCTTTTATGATACTCTTTGACCTTGTTTTTTATCATGATACACTTTCAACTAATATATTAACCTTTTGATAGCTGTAAAATAAAATTTTCACTATGGTAGAAAAATTAATTCACTGTCATATCATTTCACTGTCATACTTGGATTTCCCTTTTACCCTTTCACTGCTGTAAAAGATACTTATTAGCAGTAAAAAACTAAAATCACATAAACTGTTTTGCTTTTCCTTCTCAGCTTCACTGTTTTACATGTGCCTTTATTTATTGTTCTACCTATATGCTATTATAACAAATCTGTAAACTCTTGCCACTGTTGAGCACTAGGTATCTTCATGTTTTTCAACTTTCTGTAGCTTTCATCTGCATCAGTGTGCTTCGAAAAATTTGGTTTGACCATGAAAAGATGTTTAATCTCATTTTTTAGAAAAAATAGATTTTCAAAGTACTGTAGAATCACTTTACCAGTGGGAGAACCTTATGGAAAATGCTTTTTTACTTGCTCTTTGGCATGGGCCCTTATTTTCTTATCATAGTCTGTTTGGACCATCAGTTTCTCGTTAAAGCCATGGATGTCTGGGAGGCCAACTTCTCTAAATGTTGTATAATTTGTCAGAAACTTTGTTATTGATTGCTTCATAGCCTCACATTTCTCCTCCAATTTATTCATTATGTTTCTTTTTGTGAGGACTTTCTTGATCTAAAGTATTGTCCCAGTCCTATCCTGTATTTTCAACTCCTCAATTTCATCTCTGTTTTTGCTGTTCAGGAATGTAATAAGCTTTAAAGACTGAGATGGTTTATTTGCAAGTGCTTCCTTTGTTTTTTGAATCTCTACCTGTGCTGCCAGAAGTAAATCCCTTTGCTCATATATAATTTGAATTGATGGCCATTGGAGATGGACGACTTCAATTATCTTGGTCCAAAGATAGTTCTTTATATAGGACACCTGTTCACTAAAGTTCACTTGCTTTTGCAAAGCCTTTACCTGCTCTTCCAATATATTTTCTCATTGGTCATGTACCTTTGATTTTATTAAAGCATTTCTATTGGATGATTCAAGAGTTTGAATGGTCTTCTTTAAACTATTTATTTCATTATTCTTAAGGGACATCTCCTCCATGGCTTTCACTATCTCTGTTGCTCCACCTGTTTGTTGTACCTGTGTAGATGATGATTCTGTGTGGGAAGTAGTATTTGATTTCATTGATACTACAGTTACCAATGACCCTTTGGGTGCCAACTTGTCTCCGAATGTAGAATGAACAGCAGAAGTAACAATAGGGATAACTGTGGGAATAGGTTTATTCAGAGGATGTAAACTGGGATAAAACAGAAAACGAGGGTTTTTTGAGTGGATTTGACTGAGAGAAGGAGTTTCTAAGGTATATTCAGACTTTCAACCCTTTATATCTTTGAATTTTGGTCCTTGGAGCATAGAAACAGAGGAAATTTGCCTTTAAAAGACTGGCTCCAGAACACAGAGCTCCCTAGGAAAAATTGGCCAAAGTTTGGCTTCTTTTGTGGTGTTTTTTGGTGATTGGTTCTAGTGAATTTTTTAATTTATATACTTGGTTTCTTTTTACAGAAGCTTTAAAGTAAATTGATAGGCCTTAATTTGTTGAAAAATACCTTGAAAATGTAAGTATTTGGCAGTTACAAAGGTTTCCAGTTGCTCTGGGTTGATTCGGAGGTCTTTACTCGCATACTGGAGCAGCAGAAAATCTTTACAGGTCTTCAATGGTGGATATTTGGTTGAATTTGGAGTTTCTATGGGGAAAATTGGCAGTCAGGAGCTTTAACATAGTCGGCTGCGACTTTAAAACTCAAAACACACAGATCTTGTTAAAAAAACTTATAACCAAGGTTTTAACCCATAGCTATAAATTTCATAAACATATTAATGGTGGGTTTTAATACTTTGGCGAGAATTCTTTGAAGTTTGAACGTGGAAAACCAGGGGTTGTTTTCACATTGACAATGAGCCATAAGCGGTATTCATCTAATCGAACACGACGAAATGAAAATATGCCACGACGCAGAGGTGGTTTTCAAGAAACAACTTTTTTCGCGTGATTTTGAAACAACAGTGATCGATCAGTTTCGAAGCGCAAAACTGATCGTGCACCATTAGATATGATAACTGGGAGCGAATGGCCAGGATGTGATGGGAAGGTGTGGGGAAAAAGTTATGGTGGGGCCCGAGCAGCTTTATACGATGGTGTATTACAAATATAATAAAACCTTTGTAAAAATAGACTTTATAACCAAGGTTTTAATATATGGAATGGTTTATATATAAGCGGGTATAATGCAAAAGGCTTTATTGGGAGATGTTATATATATAAAAAAAGTTCATATATATGGTAAAAGAGTGTGTGAGGTGAGTTTTAACCAAGGTTAGGATATGGTAAAGCTTAGAATGATAATAAGCTGTTTATAGTGGCGTGGATGAAAAAACTTTAGGATAAATGATATAAGAGAGGTGATGTGGTAAAGCTATATTTTTCTGATAGCTTTATTTATATTTGTATTTTTATTATATAGTTATAGACCATGGAGGGGTCCAATAACTATATGGGGTGGGATTATTTATATGGTTAGTTTTATGCCAAAGGGGATTTAATGGGGGTTTTTATTAAAACATGTGGATATTTAACTTTGGCAAAAAAGCTTATAATAATGGGTTTTGGGGATAATTAAATAAAAGGAGCTATAATACTTAGGATAAGGTTTATTTATAATGATTTAATAAGTAAATTAGAAGTTAATATGACTATGGACAATGTAAAACACCAAAAAACAATTATATAACTAATTAAAGTGATAATGTAAAAGCAAGGCTTTATTATTTGTAATTTAACCAATTTGACTTAGAATATAACATTTTTGGAGGGTTTTTTGTGTTTTTATTAATGAAGGAGATTAGTCAAAAGGGAATTTGATTATTCATTAAGTAAAAAAGGATTATTTACTTATGAAATTGAATAATGATGAGTGCATGAAGGGTAAATGATTAAAATTAGGGATTAATATAGGAATTCAACACTTTCAACTTATCAGTCATTGAGCCTTGGGTCCGGTCCCAACAAAAGTCAGAGAAATGCTTTGAGCGTCTTTGACTGGAAGTCTAGAATGTAGAATAACTATAGGGGAGGGGAAATTAGTGATTTTTTCCCCATGATAAATATTTACATGCTTTTCCCACTTCTTTCTACCTACCCAATCCTTTACTCTAACATTTTTTCTCCCATTTTTGCAGGTGCATTTGAGCTAGCAACCTTGAAACATTTTATTCTTTTGAAAGAAGTAAAAACTAACTAAATCTACCATATATCTTCCGAGGGCTCAGATTAAACTAATGCGCTCCTCTTTATTCTGTACCCATCTACTGATTAGTCAGGATTAAAATATCTGACTAATCTTTATTCACTATCTATAACATGTAAAATTGAACATGACAAGTCAAGATTATGTAGTTCAACTCATCATGGATTATGGCATTTATTGACACTCTGCCATAATCATCAGTAAAAATTAGTGGCATTTGGACTTTCTCACTTTCATGTTTTACTTCTTTTTCTTTGGGGTATATTATTTTTTCTAAGTCCTTTGATCTTTCTTTTAGGACTTTACCCTCTCTTTTTTTTCTTTTTCTTTTCTTTTTTTAACAAAATATGGGAAAGCAACTTGCAGAAAGCAATGTATGTACATATTTACAAGATTATCATAAGTCAATTCCAAATTATGAATCTTATACTTATAGGACCCTAACACATCCTAATCTTCTGTGGGAATGTACTGCAACAACATAATGCACCTTTGAACACAATATCTTAGATGGTGGTACACGATATCAATATGCTTGGACCTGTCAAGGAATACCAAATTAACTGAGAGTTTTATGCACCTCTGGTTATCACAATTATCACCATCGGATCCATCTAATGACCAAACAAACCGACAAGTATCTTCCTTAGATGGCCTCACATGCAGGCTGGATAGATGCCATGTACTCTACCTCGGCTGAACTTAGTGCAACTGATCTTTGTTTCCCACTGTACCAAGAAACTATTCCTTATCATATGCTAAAAATTCCCCCTGATGTGCTCTTCCTGTCTGGTTGACTTCCTGCCCAATTTGCATCGGTGAAGCCATGAAGCTTCACTCCCTCTATCCATTTATACCATAATCCATACTCTGTAGTTCCCCTGAGATATCTCAAAACATTCTTCCTCTCATTTCAAAAGATCATGGTAGGCTTAACCATAGCTTGAGTAAGTTGGTTAACTGTGTAGCACATGTCTGGTCATGTGTTCACAAAATACATAAGTGAATCCACAAGCTACCTGTAAACACTAGCATCCACTACCTCACCTGAAGTAGCATCCTCCTTCCTCCAGCTTCCTGCAAGAGGAGTCTCCATGGGTTTGTTTCCCTCCATATGGAACTTCCTCATAATCTCCTTGGCATACTTTCCCTGAGATACAAATAGCTCCCCATCTCTTTTCCATATTTCCAATCCAAGGAAATCGTTTTAGGGCCCCATGTTCTTCATCTCAAACTCTCTTGCAAGATCCTATTTGCAATAATTTATGAGCTTCTCATCACCTTTCAGTATCAGATCATCAACATAAATTAGAATAATCAAAATCTTACCATCAACCACAATATGATATAGGTTCGCATCCGCTTCATTCTTTTTGAAGCCCAACCCAATGAAATAGCTTTCGATCCTGATGTACCAAGTAGGAGGTGCTTGCTTCAGCCCATACTGTGCTCTCTTGAGTCTGCACACATTCGACTCGTTTTCAAAGGTCTCAAAAACTTCTGGCTGCTCAATGTACACTTCTTCCTCAATATCTCCATTGAGAAAAATTGTATTTACATCCATCTGATGTATCTGCCACCCCATCTGCATTGGGAGTGCAAGGATGGATCTAATTGATGAGTACCTTGCAACTGATGCGAATTTCTCCTCATAGCCAATCCCCTCTACCTGTAAGAATCCTCTAACCACAAATCTAACCTTGTATTTCTCCACACTCCCATCTGCTACTTGCTTCACCTTATGGATCCACCTGGATCCAACCACCAACTTCCCCACTAGTCTTGGGACCACTTCCCATGCACTGTTTCTGATAATGGAGTCATGCTCCTCAACCATGGCATCAACACATATCGGCTGCTAGATTGATTCCTAAAAATAGGATGGTTCTTTCACAATACATTCGCTCATAAGTGCCATGTGTCCAGTATACATGTCTAGGGACCTTCTCTACATGCATTATGATTTAGTTACACCTACATTATCTGTCGCATCTAACATCAATCTCTCAGCCTCTCTGGTGTGCTTCCTACCATTTCTGTTGGATGCCTTAGCATGAGTGGTTTCTACCACACTCTGTTCCTATACTTCTGGCTGCTCCACATCCTAAGGTTCATCCTTTGGAGCTAAGAGTTCCTCTTCTGCATGCAATTCAAGCTCCCTCTCAAGGGATAATCAATGGATTTCCCCTAATCAAATTTCACATCTCTCATGAAAATTGTCATCTTGTGTGACGACAAATACACCCGATAGTTTTGGGGAGTATCTGTGTACCCCACAAATATCCTAGCCTATGGTGTTGGTTCTAGCTTCTTCCTGGCACTTTGGTCACATGGAAATAGACATATAAGTGAAAAAATTTAAAATATGAAACATTCGGTTTCTTACCCAAAAAGGCATTCTCTAGTGTACTCATGTCAAGTATCTGATGAGGGTTATGGTTCTACACAAATACTGCTGTGTTGCATGCCTCTTCCCACAGATGCAACGATAGGCCCTGATCATGTAACATAGCTCATGTTGCTCCTACAATTGTTTTGTTCTTTCTTTCTGCAACCCCATTTTGTTGTGGGTTATGAGGTGGAATCAATTCTCTTTGAATTCCTTCTTTGGTGTAAAAGTTCTTGAATTCATTAGCTATATACTCACCACCATTGTCGCTCCTTAGAGCCTTCACCTTCCTCCTTGTATAATTCTCTACCAGTGATTTTAAATCAAAAAACATGAAGAATGGTTGATAGTTATTCTGCATAAATAAAATCCTACACTTTCTAGAAAAATCATCAACAAAAATCACATAATACATGTGCTTTACTCTGGAAGCTATTGAGAATGGTCCACACATGTCTCAATGAACTCTCTCAAGGATTTTCGTTGATCAGTTCTCCTTCTCATGAAAGGTGGCTTTTGTGTACTTCCCCATAGTACATCACTTACATGTGTCTCTCTTCACAAGTGTACCCTTTGGAAGCCCTGTAGAAATCTACTACATGATCCTTAAAGAACTATGGTATATATGACCTAACCTATTGTGCTATAACTCATCGGTATCCCAGATCACCACCTCATCTGATTTACTACTCAATGCTACATAGCCATCTATATCCAAGATCCTCCAACATAGAAACTGAAACTAAATTCTTTTTCAAACCTGGTACATGCATGACATATTTTAATATGAAAGGTTTACCTAACTCTCTCTGGAAATTAACTGTACCAATACCGGTATCGCTATACCTCTCGTCATCACCCATGTCGATGTTCATCTGAAGATCCTTCTCCTACAAGCTACTAAAGAGTTCTTTGTTGCCAGTCATGTAGAAATATGCTCCACTATCTAGGTACCACATAGATCCCGTCATAGTTCACACCATGCATGTGATGAGAGAGAATTCCAATTCAATCTGTGAGGCCAAAGCTTCACCCATAGTAGCTCCTAGAGCTTTCTTGTTGTTCTTATTATTTTGTGGACAATTTGTGGCATATTGTCCATGATCATGGCAGTTGAAATATTTCACCTTTTACATGTCTCGTTTCTTGCCTTCTTTGTCAATCTCAGATTTGGAATGGAATTTATTCCCTTTCCCCTTATTTTCCTTTCAGCTAAGCCACAATTTTCATTATCATAAATCATGGATGAGGATCCATCCCTGGTATTCCGCTAAAACTCTTCTTGTACCAAATCTGACCATAGTCGCTCCCACTTTGGTAACTGCTCCCTCCCAGTCACAGAGTCTTGGTAACTATGCTGGCTCTTAGGAAGGCCTAGAAGTGCCAGGCTCACCAAGTCATCATTCGCCACAATAATCCCAACACTTCCAAGCTCATCTCGACATTGAGGGAACTTGGTCAAGTATTTCTGGATTATTTCGCCCTTCTCCATCTTGATTTTCCTGAGGTTCCCCTTGAGTGCCAATTTCCTATGGTCACTGTTTCTTTGAAACATATATGTCAAGGCCTTCCACATAGCATATGGAGTGGCCTTTCCATGGATACTTGAGACAATATGATCTTGAACTCATTCTAATAATATCCTCCTCACTTTTACGACATTCTTCCTCCACGGTTCATGTTGCGAAACATCTGCCTGATTGGGTTCGGGAATATTAGTGTCAATGAACTCCTTCAACCCATCATCCTCCAATTCTACCTCCATCCTGTCCTTCCATTCAATATAGTTTGAATTTCCCTTGATTGCATATTCAACTCTCAAGCGAGTGAAATATATCCTAGTTAGCTGCTAGGTCGAAAGAATGAATTTGAAATTTTGAATATTGTTCAACACAAACTCAATTTCTTCACTTCTATTGTGATTCCTGGCACTCTGATACCTTGTATAAACTATTACAATGGATTAAATATTATCATGTAATGTACTAAAATAAGATATTGAATCCTTCTACTATATTTATGGAATATAAAACATGATTTCTCAATCACATGCAAGTAAGAGAAAGAAGTAAATCAATTGCACAAAAAAATATATTCCCGGGGAAAGAAACTGCTCAAAACCCCTCTATCTCTATTGTATAATAAGTCAAGGAATTATGAAACAATAAAATTCATTATTACTCACAAGGATATGTTACACCCTACCAATCATTTCACACTGATCTATGCAAAAATGGACAAACACTTAGCCAATCCCTTGTCTTCCTCCAACCTTCCTTTCTCATGAAATTCCTAAAGAAATGAAACATTGTTAAATATGAATTTTAGCCTTCCTTGATTGCGCAATCCATCACGGCCTTCCTAATACTTTATAACTTCACCCGAGAAATTTGATAATAATAACATTACTAGCTTAATAATCTAAAATTTTGGGTGAGAGTTAAAACAACTCTAGGCCGAGAGTTTTAAAACTCTCGTCTGAGAGTTCACCCGAGATTTTATGGCAATAAAACTATTGAACAAAAAAATACTTAACTCTCGTCCAAGAGTAGTTTAACTCTGGTCAAGCCCAATCTAGCTCTCGGGCGAAACATTCAAAATCTCTCAGACGAGAGTTGTAAAAACTCTCACATGAGAAATTGAGTTGACTATTATCTCGAACGAGAAATAAAAATTTTCACCCAAATTTTGGCCATCTACAAAAAAGTGTTTCCCAACTTCGGGTTTTCATCCATTATACTCATAACACTAATTTAATCTAGTCTGGTACATATGTGTTTTTTTTTTTAACAACGCTATTCTAGTTGTGACTCAGAAGTCGGTTTTCCTAGTGTTCCTCCGACAATTGTTTCTGATTTTCGTCTCTGAGTATTTTGCTCCTGTCTAGCACGTTAATGGGTGCCAATTGATGATGATGTCGGAATCCCACGTCCGACGAGGAATCTCTGATCATCAGAATCATCCGTAGACTCCAATGGAATCTAATGTTGTGTATCACAAATTGACCCTCATGATTCAATTCATAACTTGGCAATCATCGACTTCTTCAAGATCAGCATCCTCAGTTTCGACAGGCCATAAGTCTTCTTCCCACATGAGCTCCTTCATACTGCCTGAACACATCAGAGACGACGAGCCCAAGTATCTATCCTTGTGATTTTATTCGAACCAGTAACGGGGTTTCTTGATCAAGTGAGCAGACATCAGTTCGATCCCTACCAATGCCAACCAAAACCCAACGTATTCTCTAATCCATTTCTTGATTTTCAATGGAGGATTCTTTGAAATATCATTCCTCGAGCCAGGAAATGGGCGTGCTTCGAATCCCCTCCTGGCTTACGGCCCATGTCCGTCTCTTCAAGCTTCCACACTTGAAACCCGCAAGCAACTTGCCATTTATTCTACTCCCTCACTCTTGCATTTCATTTCATTTGGAGCGTATGTCATTTCATTTTTCACGCATTTGGCTTCGTTGACTGTCATGGAGCAGCACTACTCGCTATTGCTTGCCACACGTCATTTTTTTCATTTATTACCAAGTTTAAGTGGTTTATATTTTATTTTCCCTTAAAAATGCATGTCTCCATTTCAGATTTCATTGGCAGATTCTAATTTTAATTTTAATAATAAATCGATGGAAAAGTTATTCAATAAAATGGTTAGGATGCAGGTGTAAATTAAGTAATTCAATTCGAATTAAAATGTCAATTAATAACATACAAACCATTAAAACGACTTCTATAACTACAAAGGAGGAGGGCTAATTGGCGTGTGGTTTTAATTTTGTGCACATAATTGATGGATCTCTATTTTCCATTGTACATTCATGTTATGATCTATTTCCTTTCCGTGCTTCAATTAAATTAATACCATTGTATTTTAAACATTTTGGTGTAGAATTATAACTTCTTCTTTACACACTATCATCTTAAATTAGGAAAGTATGTACATTCAATCATACAAATCAACTCATAATTGAGAAATTCTAATTTTATGGTTGGAACTTGGCGCACACTATAATCTTAAATGAGGTGAATCGATGGTTTTACAAAGAATGCTCTTACCTCATTTTCAATCATACAACTCAAAATCATAATTGCAGAAAGTCTTGACACTCATTCACCAATATAGCACATGCGTGTAACTGATAGTTATCTTCCCTTTAACCTCTATCTCAACTGGGTCTTCATCAGAACTGATATGCATGCAAATATTAATAGTGAATCATCAGTTATATGATTGATCACTACTTGTGAATTAAATATAATTTAATTCACTAGACCTCTCATTATCTCATCACTTAGTTAGAACTAGTTAAACTGATTTTAACTCAATTAATTTTAGTTAACTGATTACACTCACACCACACTAGTGCACTAACTGCAACTGGACCCCAAAAAAATATAATCACTCTGCATGCCTCACATTTTACCCTGTACTCAAAATTCTTGAGCTAACTCAATCTATCTAACTTAGTTAACTGATATAAGTTGTTATGAGATGAAATTACAATTTATTGTCCAATTTATTTAAGGGAAAAATAAATTATACAGACATTTTCTTGTTGAATTTCAACATTTCAATTCATTATGTAAAAGATATTTTTTGTAAATTATTGTTTATATTACTTGCAATTCATTTTTATGAGAAAAGGACCTTAGAAGTTGTATTGAAGCACTTTGTAAGGTGCATTCAAGAAAAAAATTATGCTTCTTTTTTGTTATTAACTCATGAGTTACTTAGATTAGTCTTTGAGATTTTTTTAATTGAATTTACATAAACTAATTACAAATCTATACTATCCTCAAAAAAATATGTGATTTCAAAAAAATATCAATTCAATTGGAGTTTGTATAAGTGAGATATTTTAGAACTTTTGAAATCTATTATTTTTTTATGGATTTTTGGAGATCATTGTATGTATTTGAGTAGAAATAATTTTATATATCTCACATCTTGAAACTACATTGATGTGATTTGATATAGAATTTTTAGGGCTTTGATTTCTTATATTTTATTATATATTTGCAATCAATATTTAAAGATCTATATCCCTTGTAAATATATACACCACACCTTGGCTAAACCAAAGAATGACCATGTACGCATATTTAGGAGGCAATGAAACAACAAAAATGAATATCTAAAATGTTAAATTTATATTGAATAACATCAGCATGAGTGAGGAGTAGAACCATATCATTAATGAGGAATATATACAAGAAATAATCTCCTAGAATTTTTTAGAAGAACCTAGTGAACATTGGTATCTATAAGGTTGTCATTTGTTGGAAGAGAACTATTCCAAACTTATTTTTTATAACTTTCCACCATATGAATATAAAAACATTAGTGAAATATAAAAGAACATGGTGGTTACCAATTTCTAGCATGCATCTTCTATAGTAGTAGATTTCCTTTTAGATTTATCCTTTTAAAAATTTATAGAAGATTTTTTTTTATTTGGATGATTGTATTTATTTGGATCCATGTCACCCTGGGGGGGATTTGGAAGAAGAGCACTCAATGAATTTTGTAGCTTTAACTTCACCAATTAGGAGTCAACATGAGCACTAGGACCTAGGTACTTATATTCTTGAATTACTTTAACACTGAGGCAAATTGTTGTGCACGGGACCTTGGTTCCTTAGACTATTTTAGTGTTGTATTTAGCTCCCTATATGGGACCCTAGTTTATGGATGAACCCTTAGAGGGAGCCTTGTAATGTCATTCCTAGATGCGTGTTTTCAATTTCGTTTCGTCAAAGACTATTCCAAGGACAAAGATTTCTTATTTGGTTCTAAAAAGACTATGTTCTAAAGGAAAATAAAACTCAAGATACTCGACTATTATAAGGATTTCAAGAAGTAAGGGAGATCTTGGCATAGGGATATTGCTTGCTTGACTTTATTTAAGGTTCTTTTTCCTAATCAAACTGTCAATATCATTCACAACTTTAAGAGGATCAGGATCTGGATGTGATCTTGTATAAATATTTTTGGAAGCCATATTTTCAAGAAACTTTGTCACAACTAGGTTAAAACACAACTTATGGGTGAAGAATTCAGCCTAAATATTTCCTAACACAGTCACCCACAAGAACTAGGCTTGATACCTTTCAATTCAAAATTTTACCAAGAAAGTTTTAGCTTTGATTTCCCCAGTATAGTCACCAAAATGTTAACACTCTGTAGTTTTCCTAGCTAAAGACGAAACTACAGAGGGAACCAAAACCACTTTAAAGTTTGGATCTATCCCTTCCAGCTTCAGAGAGGGATATTTCCATTTTAAATTCTCAAAATGCTTCTAAATTTTAGGCTAGATAGAAAGAGAACAGATAGGTTTTAAAATTGTTAAGGTTATAGGATGAAGGAAAAGTCCATTAGGAATTTAGTCATAAAATATTCAGTAATCAATTACAAATAAACAAAGTAGTTGAAACATGGAAAGGTATCCAAACTCCTCGAGCTTACAAAATTATGGTGGTATGAATGAGATGAATAAGAGTGGGGATCAATTACATATAGATCATACAAAGATGAATTATATATTTAGTCTCAGAGGGAAAACATTTATATTTACTTAATAAGCCTGAGTAGAGTACATAGAGTAAATTATGTTCATCGTATTCTTGTTAACAATCAAGAAAGAAACATCCATGTGAAAACTTAGAAGGAAGGACAATTTCACTAAGGAGAAACATCACCATTTATCTGACACAAGACTCCTGAAACAATACTACCTCTGAATTTTCTGAGTTGATTACTTCAAAATAAATTCCACAACTTACATTCAAAAGAAATATCTTCTCATTTTCATAATCCAAACCTTTCTGATTCTTTTAAAAAATACTTATAGAGTCTATTTCGAACAAATTCAGACTTGAAATAAAATTTATTAAAAAAATAATATCTACTAGAATTATGTAGATATTTCAAAATAGAACTGAATAATAGCAATCCTAGACTAATTCAGATGTTTTGTTCACACTTTGAGGAGTATTGTTGATGACCGTAGCTATATTCATTATTATTCTGTTTGAATGTTCCTAATCTATAGGAATTATTTTTAATTTTACTTAATGATTTCAAGTAATTTGTCCCATCCTCTTTCACTGAGAATAGAGAAATTCAGCATATTTAGAAATATTTCATCCACTTCAATGTATGTTTGAAAAGTTGGTTTATTGAGAAACAAATTATGGATTTGATGATGAATGAAGAGGTCATATTGTAGGCATTCCATGAAAGCTTCTCCACTTTTTATTCCTCTCACTCTGGCAGATTTGAATGTATCGGCAGCTATATTACACAACTGGTCTTGGCAGTTGTCTAATGGAATTAATTTTCCATTAGAAGCTCTCAAAAGTGGAAGCCCTTTCTCCTGCAACAAATTAAATTTTCTGTTAAATCTATTTACTTGTAGTTCTCACTATATGCACTTGTTTTCAAGATGTATGGTCAAATTCTTCTTTTTCATAACTCTTTTCACTTCCATGACTATAAATGTTCTATCTTGAATTTTAAGTTCTTTGAGCTCGTCCTTAGCCTTTGAGTTCAACATCTTGATGATTCTATGTACCTATGCGGGCCTTTAAATTTCAACCTTTATTTTCTCAACTGTTACTTTGACATTCTGTACTAGTTCCTCCTATTCAAAAATAATATGTAATGATGACCACAACTCTGTGATATTTGCATTAAGTTATCATCTTCCAAAAATTTGTATTACTATTGATTGACTTTCATATTTTTCCAGTTGTTGAATAAGCTTGAATTTTTTCTGCACTTATATTGAATATGCATTGTCAACTTTGATTTTATTTTCTTTTATCCTTTCTAACATTGTTAACAATATTTCATTTTCTTTTTTAGTCAATGATAAATATCCCAGAGGTTTTACCAATTTTTCTGAAGAGTCTACAATGGTTGTTTCTGTTATTTTTGTTGAATTTATTGTTTTTGTTTGTGTTGATATTTTAGTAGGGAAGTGTTTAATTCAATTGTATTACTTGATAACTTCTTGTGTTATAATTTTTGTGATTATATTACTTAGATATTCTTCTTCATTATCTTATTATGTTTATTCATCAAGACAATTATCAAAATAAAAGAGACACAGAATTTTGGCTCTTCAAGTCAGGGCCAAAACCTCTCCCTCTTGGAGAGGAAAACCTGAAATTAATTATTCTTCTATATATTCATTTGACAAGTACCATAACCATGATCTAGACCCTTGACACTATTACATCTCCAAGACCTCGTCACTTCTCTTCTATGCTCCTTAGATTGATCTTTCATTTCTTCATTGTACTACACCATTACAAGGGAGACTTGGTCCCTATCCCTGTAACCTTCATTTGATGTAACTTTGACCTCTTCTCTATACTCCCAAGTTTGATATCCTTTGTTTTACTATTCTTCCTTTGCACTAAAATCACTTTTGTTTCATTTCTGAGTTATACTTGGCTCAACACAAAGATACATATGATTCTCCCAAGGTCATACTATGGTGACCCTTTTCTTAATACTGTGTATTACTTTGGCCTTCATCTGAGATACATGAGACCTTGAGATTGAACCTTAGATCATGTAGCCATGCAGACTAGCCTTTCCCACATAGATGATCCTCTATACTTTGCACTATAATATGCAGTTTTCTACACCGTATCACAGTCCTGAAACCATCCTCTGTCTCCCTCAAATGATTGCAGCATATACGATTCAATAATAGGGATAAGGTTTCCTTGTTTTTTTCATTGATTAGCCCCATCCATATGTACCTAAAACAGAATTTTCTTCTCGCACTTTATTACTGAACTGATCCAAAATTCCTTCCTGCAATTTTAGTCTGAGAATCTCATAGGTATTTGAATTGTACCTATTGTAATCTGTGCGAAGTTCACTTGGGTGTATATAGTGGTTCCACCCTTTATATTAGTCGACCTTTTCCAGTGAACCATTGTGACTTATTTTTTGTGAGCTAACATGAGTGATAGTGTATTATGAGGCCGACATCAAGGAGATATTTCCATAATATTTTTAGCTGACTTGTTGGAGCATATTGACAAGGTCTTGAGGCACATTATTTCATCAATAAAGTGTCTTTTGCAATTGTAAAAACACTTCATATACATGACTCTAAACTATACATTTATGATAAGATGAAAAAACCCCTAAATAAATCAAGTATAAGTCTTTGACCTATAGTAAAAATTCCTTTCTCATGAATCTCATGAAGCAACACATTTTATTATCTTTGTCTTCTTCATTACATAAATTCATAATTACTTAGTCATTATGAAGACCAAACCTAGTTACACTTTCCAACGCTTTCTCTTAACTAAGGAGGTATTCATAACGGTACATGGTCACTCTCAATCTGAAGAATCTCATAAGAATAATTTGATTGGTAATCCATCGGTTATAGCATCATATTAACCATCATTTTTACAATGAAATGCCTTGACTAACAACTCCATCTCTGCACGAGACCGTGAGCTACAATGTTGGTGAAACCGATGATTATATACACCTTAATCATTGTCTCCAAGGTACATACTCCACCTAGGTGTTCACTGATTATGACCTCTAAGGAATATTCTTATTGAGATAGCTAATACTCAAAGAATACCCATCCTTTCATGATTATTATTATCAGAATGTCTTATCACATTCTCAAATGGTATTAGATGCCAGATGATCACCCAATCCCACATTCTATCTTCCAAGTGAAGACCAGAATGGTGTGTCTATCTCTCCCTCTTAACTAGGGAGAACATATTCCATAGAGTAATATCAAGAATGCACCTAATATTTCTTCTTGGCTTAGGAATCATAGAGTTTCTTCCACGTAAGAAACTTATTATCAGGCTCCCTCTTAGTCAGGGACCTGCAACAATAATGATGGAAACATCCAGCTACTCATGAAGGACTCCCTCTATTGATGTCTTGAATTGAGGAACCTTGAACTTTGGGATCTCCTCTTAGGGCACAGATCATCCATCACATTTATCCAAGAGCCATGTCTTCTATCATAAAGTGATCCATCAATCTTTCCATCTGCTTTAGCTTCATGTTATGTTGCTTTCGAACCATATAACTTCCAAGGATATTTTATCCTTCCATACAGTTATCAACTTGTGGAATACATCTACTTCCATTTGTCAGCCCTGCATAAGCTCATCATATGTTATTCAATTATGAATATGAATATTTAAATCAAAATTTACCTCTATGATTATCTTTCACCATGACATCCTTCGTATATGTTGACACATCTCCAAAAGATATGTATTTCCAAGGGTATTCATATTTTCCATATTTCTTATCATAGTCTACATATATTCCCAAGATATTTTCTCGTCAAGTCTTCTTGGCTTCCTTGGATGTTGACTTCCTCTTTTCGTCATTGCACTTTTTCGTGATCTCGTCCTTTCTCTTCCACACAATTTTATTTTCTTCCCAAGAACTTCCAATTTGCTGCTCCTTTATAGTATATAATCATCTCATATTCCATATGAGGACATATTATGTTGATTTAATCTGATGTGGAACATGTCTATTGAAAACCTCTGCATTGGAAGAGTTTCTTCTTTCTTTGGTCATACGTGTTCTACCTACAACCATATGAACTATCTACATAGCACCCAATGTCAGCATAAATATATATGTACCTCATTTCTTCTCTTTGAGTCATACTGTAGTAGATTTCCTTGGAGTGAAGAGTTTTATTCCCTTGACCTGCTTCATAAATATGTCATCATTTCTAATCCTGGAATTCTGTAACTTAGAAATTCTCAAGGAAACCAATTTATTTCTTTCTAACTAGTGTGTCCAAAGAGGACTCCATTGGAAAATGTCAGCATATATTTCGTTATTTATTATTGAATGTTGACCTTTGATCTTGATGACTACCTTGTATAAATTTTGTTTTTCAATGAGGATCCCAAGAGCCTCTTCTAGAATAGATGTCACATATTTGTTACCAACATCCTCCTACATAGAGTTCCCCTCCTTCAATGTTTCAATAATGATGTGAATCCTAGAGTGATGCATTTTTCTAATATACCATGCTTCCTATCATACTATTTTACAACCTGATAGATACCTCTTAAAGAGGAAGATGATCTCAATCATAATATAGATATTTCACTTCATCTTTCTTAGGCTTCTTTGAATCTGGTTCTTCCATGTTTCCGATGATATGGGCTTCATCGGTTCTCCTCTTTTAATCATTGTATTTGGGATAATATTTCATTACACCCATAGCATCATATCTAATTAATGTTTCATATTTTCTTCTTGAGGACCAAACTTACCGAATCTTCCCTTTCTCCTTGATATGGCAGCATAGACTTGATTTTCTTTATTTTATCCTATATTAACATTAGCTTTTAACCTTGTCTCTTTTAATTCTCATAGAGACCATATATCATGGATTGGTGTTGCTTCTTTCCTCCGGTAAATGCTTGAGGTGAATTTTTCCATCCCTATGGCAGAGCATTCAACATCACTGTAGTTATTTCTCTATCAGACACTTATTCTCCCAATTCCTACAATTTTTCTTGTATTCCATAAGTATTCATAAAGTATGAAGTTATTCCCTCCTCTCTAGACATATCCAACTTGTATATTTCTTGTCTTAGAGATATTACTTCCCCTGTAGTACTTACGGAGAAAAACTCCACCAATTTCTCATATATTTATTTTAAAGACTATAGTTTTGATACATGGGGGACAAGAGAGTTCTTTATGGATTCTATAAGAATCCTTTGGGCTCTTTTGTCTCCCTTCATGTATCATCTTGAGTATCTTATTTTGAATATTTAGATATCGACTCTTAGATATATTCCATGACTTCATTCTTAATAAGATTTAGATCTGTCATTTTCTTCCATGGAAGAAAGTTTGAAACCCCAACCAGATTGTTTCTTTCTTTGCAAAAAAGACATTTTGATATATTTAGATGAAGTCACAAAGATACTTAATTGAGTAGATTATTTTCTTCTTCAACCAACTTCCTTGTTGATGATGATATAGATAGTATTATAAGCTCCATATTTGATTGAATTATTCAAGAGTGGTGTGAAGCAGTAGATTATATTGGATAGCTTGATGACAACAAAAAAATGATTATTTGATGATGTCTCCAATAATTTTGAATTGGCTTCAATGATATAGATTTAGATTCCTTGAATATCAATATATCCTCCTTGATCTTGCATTTCTTCTTAAAGGGACCTTGGTGTATAATTCCTTTGAGTAAGGCCTTTGATCTTCTTGAAATAGCTTGAGGGTTTTCCAATTTTTGTAACCTACATCCTTAGAATCTGAATATTGACTCTTCAATGTAGATCTCTAACATTTTTCTTCTATAAAACAGATCCTTGATCTTCATGGTACTTGAGTGTCTTCTTTTCAACTAGCCCTTTCTAGCACCTTAGCTTTAATACCATGTTGATAATTTGGTAGGGAAATGCTTAATTAAATTCTCTTACTTGATAATTGCTTGTTCTATACTTATATTAATTAGATATTGTTCTTCATTAGTCTATTATGTTTCTTCATCAAGAAAATTATCAAAACACAAGAGACACAAAATTTTGGCTCTTCAAGCGACAGCCAAAACCTCAACCTCTTGGAGAGGAAAACCCAAAAGTAATTTTTCTTCTACATATTCAATTAACAAGTAACATAACCATGACCTAGACCCTTGAAACTAGTATGCCTCCAACACCTCGTCACTGCTCTTCTATTCTCCTTAGATTGATCTTTCATTTCTGCACTGTATTGCATCATTACAAGGGAGACTTTGTCCCTATCTCTGTAACCTTTCTTTTATGTAACTTTGAACTCTCTTTCTACTCCCAAGTCTGATATTCTTTGTTTTATTATTCCTCCTTTGCACTGCAACAACTTTTTTTTCATTTCTAAGTTATAATTGGCTCAACACAAAGATATATATGATTCTACCAAGATCATATTGTGGTGACCATTTTCTTAATACTATGTATTACTTTGGCCTTCATCTAAGATATATGATACCTTTAGACTGAACCTCATAGATCATGTAGCCATGCAGATTAGCCTTTCTCACACAAATGATCCTCTATACTTTGCACTATATCTTGCACTATTACACACCATATCAGAGTCCTAAAACCATACTTGTTCTTCCTGAAATGATTGTAGCATATATGATCCAAGAAAATGGATAAGGTTTCCTTGTTTTCTTCATTGATTAGCCCCATCCATATGTAGCCAAAACAAACTTCTCTTCTTGCACTTTATTACTGAACTAATCCGAAATTCCTTCCCGCAATTTTGGTCTGAGAATCTTAGAGGTATCTGAATTCTACTCATTGTAATTTATGCGAAGTTCACTTGGGTATATATAGTGGTTCGACCATGTATATTAGACGAATTTTTCTAGTGAACCGTTGTGACTTATTTTCTGTGAAACGACATGATTGATAGTGTGTTATGAAGCTGACATGAAGGAGATATTTCCATCATATTTTGAGCTGACTTGTTGGAGCAAATAGACAAGGTATTGAGGCACATTATTACATCAATAAATTTTCTTTTTCAAGTGTAACAACACTTCATATACATTAATCTAAATTATACATTTACGATAAGATGAAAAAACCCCTAAAGACATGAAGAAGAAGACTTTGAGCTATAGTAAAAACTCCTTTCCCATTAAACCTATGAAGAAATACATTTTATTATCTTTGTATTTCTCTACATAAATTCATAATTACTTAATCGTTATGAAGACTAAACCTAGTTACACTTTCTGACAGTTTGATGTGCTGATGTACATGTGGATGCTAACTATTCCTTTTCCCTCATAAGTGATTCCATATTTGTCTCCATTTTTTGAATTTGAATGTTTTTTCAATTATAAATTTGAACAAATTCTCCTTCTCTACTTCCAGTTGAGTAATTTCTTTAGTCTGTGGGTGCTCTGTAGTTGGAAGCTTGAGCTATTTTATCAGATCTTGAATATCAACATTCTTTCATTTTATCATCTCATCATCTGCTTTAATGTCACTAGGGTTATATCCTAGTTTAACTAAAAAATATCCAAGAGCCTTAGTTCTCGTATCTTTGGCTAAGGATTCCATTCTTTCTATCTTCAACTGTGAATAGATGTTGTTCAGAGAGGCTTGCAATTTAGAGGCTTACATGGATGAATTGGTTAATGTTGAATATATCATCTCTCCATCTTGTTTATGCAAGTCTATCTGATCAATTGCATGGATATTTTTGTTTTCAAAAGAAAAGAAAATTATTTTGTAATCTTCTACATTCTTAGGGGCTGATACTATAGGTTCAAAGAAAAGATAATTGGAAATTCCTCTTCTCTATCTCAAATGAAAAAAAAATATCTATGTCAGGTGGTACAAGTTTGCTTCCAAAATTATGAATAAGTTAGGACATTCTGAATGCTTCATTCTTTTTCTTAATCTCTCTATACCTAGAAAAAATATTTTTTTTGTGTTGCAATATGAGATGTAGAAGACACAGAAGAATTTGTTGTCTCATCAAGATGTGAAAAAGAAGTATTGGGAAAACCTGATAGAACAAATGTAGTTTTCTCCTAGGAGCCATTTTATTATGATGATTCTTCCTAGATATTTGTCATTTTTTTTTTTTAACACAAAATTTTGCAGCTTGAGATTGTGAGCTTGTAGGAGACATATTTTCCCTTATTATTTTTGTTTCTTTGTACTTTGAAATAGGAGTTTTTAAAGATGTATGACTAAAGATCTTCTCTTTAGCTTCTTATAGTGTATTCTCTATCCACTCCTCTTGATTATAATATTTCTCTATTTATGGTCTAGGTGTATGTGCATAAGGTATGGTCTTCTCTCAAATCTTAATTTCGAAATTTTCCCTAAAGTATCATAAGACCATGTGAAACTCAAGTTTAATTTCAGTTGCTTCAACAAATCATCTACCTCCTTTGTTTTTGCTCTGACATTGACGATGTAAAGAACAATGTGTGCCTTCAATTTGAATTGTGATTTCTTCTTTCTTGACACAAAATACAGGTCATCCATATTCAACATTTGTCTGATATATTCCAATTCAAATATTCTTATCGATATATAAACTAGAAATCTGTAGGGAGGGAGTTCACATCCATAAATTAAAATTTCTATATAATTATGGTAAAGATACCAGTCTCGAATCTTGGCTTGTTCTGTAAGATGTAAAGATCTTTTGATTTCTTGTGAAATCCTTGGTGTAACATTGTTGTTAATAATACACAAGGATACATGAAAAAACTTATCTAAAAAATTACTAAATTAATATTCCTTCGAATTATTTCTCACCATAAAATTCCAATGAATGACTGATAGTGGTCTTCCATGTACATCAAACTTCTACAAATAAAATTTGAACTTGTCTCCTTGATATATCAACATCAAACATACCGTGAATGACTGGTGTTTGAATGCGCCTTTAGCCATAAAATTCAGAAACTAATCACGAATAACATTTGATAGATATTTTCTATAGTTGAACATGACTGATGGCTTATGACGAGTTGAGAATACTGATAAAAATCCTAACACTACTTCATCTACCCATTAATCTGTGGGATAAATTAATAGGTAAGTAACCATAGAAATAACTTTTCTTGACATTTAAGGGAAAATAGAAGAAGAATAAGGGGGATTAGCTCTGGGTAACTTGGAATTTTCAAGCAGAAAAGACTCAAAAATATGGGTTTTCTAATAGAAATTAAGCTCCTGGTATATTTCCATGAGTGAATCAGTGGAAAATGGATGTAAGGGAGCTTGAGGATGTATATGAAGAGCTTGATAGATAGTTTGCGGTGTAATTACGAATAAGGTTTCCTTATTTTGGGAAATTACAACCTGTTGGCTAGGGAGATAGCTGAGATGACACCATGTAACAAATTCTTGGAAGACATGAATTTGGGGAAAAGTGAATTGAGGTAAAAATGACTCCTAGATAGTAAACTCATCACTGTTAACTAAGAATCTTTTATTTTCCTAGTTGTGGAGCTCGTACAAGTCAATCTCACACAGGGTCTCAGATATTTTATATTGTGTGTCGACTAAGGGAAGTTCATCTAAGTTCATTACAAGGGGAAATACATGGCTTTATACAACCATTTTCACCTTTAATTTATAATATGACATATTTGACTGTAATGGAGGCTAAGTAAATAATGTCACCAGCCTAAAATTGTTTGATAACAGAAGGATAATGTTGCTATAAAGGGCATTGGTGCGCTTGAAAACCTTCCGGTCAAACCTCCGCAGATGAAATGAAATGAAAAAAGGGACTAATGCAGGGTGATGTGGGGTCTTTAAAATGGTGAGGTTGGACCAAAGACAAATATGCACAACAAGGAAGGTCCAACCTCTATCTACAATTTTCTTTTTGTGCATATTTGTCTTTGGTAGGTTTCATATTTCCAAGGAGGGCAGTGTTGTTTTGAAAGGAATTTCCATGCATAAAAGGACCAACAAAGGGGGCGCAGTGGCCAGGTATGAGCCAATGGATGTTATATTGTAGACTACAATTGTAAATATTTGTATTAGTAATATGCAGTGGCAGAAGACTTATTTTCTTACTTGATATTCATTGGTATTCTTATGAGTGTTTATCTTTTATACATTCTATTATTCTATATTCAATATCCTAGTTGTTTGATTACTTGGAATTCATGGTAAATATGCTCTAACTTCCTTCAAACACTAGTCTGCTATGAATGGTATGTTTCATCTGAATAAACATGCCTCAGATTCCATGAGAGAAGTTTCATATGTCAACTAATTTTTTATACTGACTCCATATGCCCAATGGTAGTTATTTGTTTACAGCTTTCACCTACACAAAAATACATTTATATTCCTAAGTATTTAGAGTCCCCACATATCATCTCATTAAGGTCATGTCAATAAAAATCTACCAAAAATCCACATGCATTGGTTCAAATTAAGGTTTAAGCCACATGTCCACTTTTTCCTGAGTCTGCAGTGAATTCTATGGAAAAAGGTTCTTTTTGCTACAGACTCACCTAACAAGTCCGTAGCGAATCTTCCAAACTCATAACAGAAAATGCTACAAACTTTTGTTTTTTTACACTAGCATGATAATGGATGAGGTGTCAATTTTCAAATGGATAGATATCATTATGAGGTCATGTGATGAGTTTTTTGGAGTTGTGGTGCATGTGTGATCATCATTATCATCCCATCATTATGTTTTTCTTTCCTTATTTGGCCTCCTTCCTCTCGCATTCAAACTTACCTTTTTCAAATCATCCTTGTGAGTTTCTTGCTGCCACCTTTTCCCTCTTTTGTTTGAGTATAGTTGTTGTTGTTGTCTTAAGGAAGGTCCAACCTCTGTCTACAATTTTCTTGTTGTGCATATTTGTCTTTTGCAAGTTTCATATTGCCAAGGAGGCCAGCATTATTTTGAAAGGAATGTCCATGCATAAAAGGACCAACAAAGGAGGCTCAGTGGCAAAGTATGAGTCAATGGATGTTATATTCTAGACTACTATTGTAAATATTTTTATCAGCAATATACAGTGGTAGTAGACTTATTTTCTTACCTCATATTCATTGGTATTCTTATGAGTGTTTATATTTTATGTTCTGTTATTCTATATTCAATATTCTAGTTGTTTGATTACTTGGAATTCATGGTTAATATACTCTAACTTCCTTCAAACACTAGTCTACTATAAATGGTATGTTTCATCTGAATAAACATGCCTCATCTTCCATGAGAGAAGTTTCATACGTCAACTAAGATTTTATACTGACTCCATATTCCCAACGGTAGTTATTTGTTTATAGCTTTCACCTACACAAAAATACATTTAAAGCCAATTTCAGAGTTAGCCATTTGTTAATCTTCATTTACCTAATATCATATTTATCCTTGAGAGAGCCTTCTCAAGATGAAAAGGCTAATTTCCAACTAAAAGAAGGTTTGAAATAGTTACTCTGAGTTGACTGTTGAAGCAGCCCATCACTATCAATTTAGTGATAACATTTTCTATGTTTTCCTTTTCCCTCATTTCTAGAATGCCATTTTAACACAAGGTCATTAAGCTGGAAATCATCAGCTTTCACCCTCCTATCATGGATACTTTTGATATTATCCTGGATTAGTTTAGTGTTATTTTAGATTCCTTCCCTAGTATACTACAATTGTATCATTTAATTTATGCTCCTATGCACATCATTGGGGTCCACTTTTGTTTCCTACAATAATATCAACACTAGAACCCCAAGGTATGTAGGAAAAATAGTGCCAAATCCATAAAATAATTGGAAAGGTGACATTCCAATGGATTTTTTAGTACTTAACTTGTGTGCTCATAAATCATTAATCAATTTCTTATACCATGACTTGTTTTTCTCCTGTAATTTTTTTTTAATGATATTGATTAAACTTGTATTAGAAAATTTTTCTAAGCCATTTCCTTGTAGATAATAGGAAATAAAATTTCTAAGCACTATATGATACTTATTGCATAAATCAATCATCATTTTGGATTCGAATGCATTAGAATTACCAGTGCTGATCTTATGAGGACATCCAAACCTAGAAATAATATTACCTTCTATGAATTGGATAATTAATCAATCTGTGGTCTGCCTAGTTGGAACTGCGTCTATTTAATTAGTGAAGTAATTTGTGTTTGTTAGAATCCACTTTTGTTGGGCTGAATAAATTGGATGAATCTCCCCAATTAATTCCAATTCCCGCTGGTGAAAGGCTATCTCTTCTGAAATAGGCTTCAGAGGTAAAGGCAACGGCATTTTCTTACCTTCATTAATTTGACATTGATGACAAGTAGATACTATTTTATGGACATCACTGAACAGTGGAGACCAATAAAATCCTAATCTTAGGATATTATTTGTTGCATTATTCCAGAATAGATGGCCTCCACAACCACCCTTATCAAACTCTATTATTTTCCTATTTTCCTCATCCTTTAGCATACAATTTAGAAATATTCCTCATGCATCTTTCGAGTATAAATACTGATCTAAAATGAAAAATTTAATAACCATTAATTTTAGAAACCTTGCCTTTGTTTTCGCCAAACCATGTGGAACTTGTAAATGTTGTATAACATAGATTATATATGTATACCAAGTGGAAGACAAAAAACTTTCTTATACCTGTTGGACTACTTCTTCTTCATTGTCTTGGGCAACCATGCAATTTATATCTAATGCATGTAAATTTGATTCAAACATAAATTTTGCTAATCATTGATCTTTAATAAGTTTTTTTGGCGTAATCTCAATATCATATTCGAAAATAACAACTACCGAATTACCTCTCTTTCCTTTTGGGCTAGTTTGAGTAAGGATGTCCTTTACCATAACCCTAGGAACAAATGCAATGATGTGAGAATGTAAAATGTTCACTTTGAAATATTTTAAATATTTCACCAAAGCAAAAGATTCTTTTTCCATAATATTATATTTCAAAGAAGCATCTCTTAACCCCCTACTAAAAAATTCTATGGCTTTCTCATGATCTTCTCAGTTTTTCTGCATTAGTACTCCTGCAATAGTGTTCTCGGAGGGAAAAGAGAAAATAATGAAGTAATTGGTGTAGTCAGGACTAACCAAAACAGGAGCATGGGTTAAAGTTTATTTTACATCATCGAAAGATATTATTGTTTCAATAGTCCGCTTAATCTCACTATATTTCCTCAACATATTAGTGATAGATCTTAAAATTTCAAACAAATTCAAGATAAATCTCCTTAGAAAAATAAAATTTCCAAGGAAATATTGCACTTCCATTTTGTTTCTTGGGATGTAAACCTTTTTTATAGCTTCGATTCTACATGGGTAAATTATTATACAATTTTTGGAAATGATATGTCCAAGTAGCTCACCTTCTTCCATACCAAAGAGAGACTTCTTTAGGTTCAATGAAATATCATATTTTCTGCATTTTTCAAATTCAAATTTTAAGTGTTGCAAATGATCTTCAATAAATTTATATAACACTATAATATCATCAAGGTAAATAACAACAAATACATCCTTCTCATCTGTGAAACAAATATACACAACACTCTAAAAAGTTGCCCCTACATTCATAAGTCTGAAAGGCATCTTCACATAGATAAATGTTCCCCATGTTGTTGTGAAGATTTTTTTTCATTGATCATCTAGATGCACTAAAACATGGTTGTACCCTGAGAATCCATCAAGCAATGAATTTCTGTTAGAACCAACTACTCACAACAATATATGGTCCATATTTGGAAATGGGTAGTTGTCTTTGAGGGAAACCTTGTTAAGGTTTTGGAAGTCCACACATAACCTTATCTCTTCAGTTTTCTTCCTTAATCGTACTAGATTAGAAAACCATCTACAAAATCTCATAGGTACAATAATATTAGCACCAAAAAACTTTCTTGCCTCTTTCTCGATTAAGGGCGACAAAACATGATTTACTCTCCTCAGCTTCTTCTTGAAAGGCTTACGATCTTCTCTAACAAGAATAGTGTGTTGAATAATACCTTTATTATAGGCCCTTAGATCCTCACATCCCCATGCAAAAACATCATAATATTATTTCAACAGATCCATGTATTTTTATTTTTCTTCTCAAGGTAAGGACTTAAAAAGTTTTACAATACTTGGATTATCTTCAGTTCCTATATTTCAGTCCTCCACTTTGGAACCAATGGGTTAATCTTTGGTTTGTGTGATACATCATTGAAATCAAATAATTCTTAAAGTGCTACTAAACCCATTGGTATCACATTGTCCTTAGTATGCTATGTTTACAGGCTCTTCAATGCCACAAAAATTCTATTCAATATTTATGAATAGTTCATAAAAAATGAGGATTAATAGTCAAGGGGTTCGTGATGAAAATTTAGGAAATGCATAGAAATGGCTAAATGTGTGTAAGTAATTTTCATGGATTTGGTAAAAAATTGATTTCATGATTATGTATTGATCATTTTTTAGAAGAAAACTGAAAAACCAATGCTGAAAAACCCCCAATGCTAGAAAAACCAGTGATCTGTCATATGTTGTGAGGGGACTGATTCGAAAATTCTAGAACATTATGATTGTAAAAACTGGATATGGTTTTTAATTTTGTTGAAGGGAATGATATTTCTTAGAGTTGAAGAGGAAATTATATAACAATTACCACATGACTTATGCGTTGGTGTTCTTTTCTTCTTATATTCATTAGGAAACCTAGTTTTCCCTTGAAACCATACATAACTTGTGAATATTTAAGAAAAGAGAATGAAATATACTTGGGTCAATTCATTGCCCACTAATCAAAATTCACATACTCTTCCACTTTCTTAATGAATATATTTGTTTTGAGTGCTATTGTGCATGGTTTTTACTTTGGCATAATACAAACTGAAGTTTATTATTGAAATTTGATAGGCCTCTGCCAGTGTAGTTATTCTACATTCAATATAAAGCATGGGAGGTATATCAAACCTAGGTATGGATAAGCCTCTGCCAGTTTAGTTATTCATTTTTGGATATGATGAGTAGGTAATTTAAACCATCCACGAGAATTTGATTTGTATGAAAAGTAGCTAGTATAAATTAGGCAATTGTCTAAGGAATAAATTGATGCTTTGCACAATATGGTCAATTCAATCTTGACGAAGTCAAGGATTTCATGATGAAAATTCAAGAACTGCATAGAAATGGCTAAATGTGGGTAAGGAATTTTCATGGATTTCATGATTATGTATTGAGCCCTTTTGAGAAAAAAATCTCAAACCAATGCTAACAAACCCCCAATGCTAGACAAACTAGTGATCTATCATTTGCTAGGAGGGGACTGATTCCACAATTCTAGAACTGTATGACTCTAAAAATTGGATATGTTTTTTAATTTTGTAGAAGGGAACGATATAGGTTAAGATTCAGAGATGAAAATATATAAAAATTACCATATGACTTCTGCATTGGTGTGCTTTTCTACTTATAGTCATCAGACTACCCAGTTTTCCCTTGATACCATATATAACTTGTGAATATTTAAGAAAAGAGAATTAAATATACCTAGTTCAATTCATTTCCCAGTAATCAACATACACATGCTTATCCACTTTCCCAATATATCAGTCCATTCTAAGTGCTATTTTTCATGGTTATTACTTTGGAATAATATAAAGTTAATTTCATTATTGAAATTTGATAGGCCTCTCCCAGTGTAGTTATTCTGCATTCAATATAAACATTAAAAAACATTCATTATCAAAACAACATTTAATCTCAGGAAACTTGAGAAATATCTCAAGGCTTTAAATATAACAAGCCATGTTTTCACTAACAAATTGAAAAGTACATATTTATGGAAGACAAACAATATACTATTAGATTCAGATTTGTAGGTAAAATAAAGGAGAAAGTAGAATGCAATGTGTTACAAGTCAATTTGGGAATCATCCCAAGACACAGATTAGTATCCATTAGGGTCTATCATACTATAAATTAGTTGCTACATACCCTAAACAAGTCATCTCATTGATGGTTTTCCTTCATGAAAGTTTCACTTCTTAGATACCAATTGAAGTGTCCCATTGAGCTAATATATTCCCATGCAAGGCTGCGTTTCCGAGGATCTAGGCCCACTTTATGTCAAAAATACTTAGAGGGGGGATGAATCATTATTTATTTCCAATTATTATTTTTACTAGTTAGATCACTTATATTTTCAACATAAATGAACAATAAGAATAAATTATTTTAATAATATTCATAAATTAAGTACAATATTTGTGTAGGGCTCCAACCCTAGATGAAGACACCAATCTTCAACCTGCTAGGCTCCAACCTGTATTATTCCAAGCACCCACTTGGACTTCCCAAGGCTCCAACCTTTCAGTTTGAGGCACGAACCTTTAGGGCTCCAACCCTATCTCTAATACAGGCTCCAACCTAGTCTCTTGAGGACTCCTAACCTCTACGGCTCCAACCCTATCTTCCAAGGCACCAACCTCTAGGGATCCAACCTTATCTCTGGTACAGGCTCCAACCTATTCTCTTGAGGACTCCTATCCTCTAGGGCTCCAACCCTATCTTCCAAGGCACCAACCTTGTCTCTATGAGGCTCCAACCTCTAGCTTCAATTCATCAAGATATATTTGGTTATACTTCACAGATCCCAATGTCTTCTTCAATGAGCCTTGACAATCTTCAGTTTTCCCTTCACTTAGTCTCCATGTCATTTCATCAATGACAAAATTTTCTTTTTAGAAGGTGTCACCACTACTCTTCATCGTACCCAAAAAATTTCTTCAAGTCACCTCATGATGTCATCAATGATGAATCACGATAATAGTATCTCCAAGTTTAGTTTCAAAGTGTCTTCACAAGATGCTGCAAGATTTCTTCAAAGTGCTCCAAACAAATCTTCAAAATGTTGGTATATCCTTGGTGTTGTGACTTACCTCTTCACTGAATATCTGAAGATATTAATGCTACAATCAAAATCTAGCCCAAGCTAATGACTGTCCTTTATACCTTAACCATATCTCAAAATATAAGGTCTCCACAAAACGTGTTTTATTTGAGGGATAGTAATGTTCCATAGTCTCTAGGATACTGCACTAATTCGACCTATAGCAAGTGAGAAATTATGAGGATGAGCTGTAACAATCCGAAGCACTGTAATGTAAATTCCAAGCCACTCCAAAAAACAAAATTGAGCCACTGTATAGCAATAAGAAACCCAAGCTTCAGGTCTGAGGTTGTGTAATTTTTTTAAAAGTCTGAGCCACTGCAATAATGCTGAGCTACTGTAATAATATTGAGCCACTGCAATAATATTTAGCCATTGTATTTTCTTCAAGGTTCGAGGTGCCACATTTCAGGAATAATTCATAGTATGAGCTACTGTAATCACAGTAACAGTCCAAGCTATTTTCTGAGCTACAAGAGATTTGAAAAGGGTTCTATTCACAAGAAGGCACCAAGGTTATTACTTTGTTCAATCAACAAGATTTATTGACAGTACTAGATGATGATCATGGTTTTGTGATGCTTCACAATTTTTGAGACAAGAAATCAACTTTGTCCAATGATTTTAAAACCCAATCAAACTCTTAAACATATTCTTTTTATTCTAATTCACAAGAAGA